>APFE030979238.1:0-30467 GCA_000404065.3 Pinus taeda
ATTTGTTCTAACTCAAGAAACTGGCTCTGATTCCACTTATGATGGCCTCCCGCCAAATCAAAATATCTGCTGGTTGATAGGACTATATCCTTCGCGAATTTATGGTTGACTTTAATTCCTGTACGTTTTCTTGGTAAATGGTATTAGGGTTATTCCCAGAATCGTCGGTTAACCCCTTCACACCTGCCGGTGCCCTCCTATACGACCTCGACCTTTTGTCAGCTATCCTCCCGCTATCCTGGTCATTTGCACTTTTTCACTGTGAGTGTTGTTCTGCTCCGCGGAAGCTCTGCTACCTCCGCTAACTTGGTCCCTGCACTGACACTATGGTTGCTCTCGGCCTTTAACACCTTCGCGATAATGTTGCAAGGGTTATGGAGGCGATTTTACTCGGTACAGAGTTTGTATTTCTTTGTTACAGGTTTGTTGTTTTCGATTTTCACTGGTTAAATGTCGCCTCTGTTCGATTTACTGACTGAGCATGCACTATGACAGGTTTCTACCAGGCTTGCACTCTTCAATTCATTGCACAGGTAATTTCTCTCTCTGATTATACTTCCTTAGCCCTTGTTTATCCGACCCTAACGCATTCGTTCTGGGTCTTTCAGGTTATGAGGTTTGTCGGTCTTTCGATTTCTGTCTCGCATCTACAGGTAAGCTTTAGGGTTTGTCTTTTCCCTTTCCTGTTGTCTATTTCCGTAACTCTGATTTGTGACTGCAAATATTCTAACAGGTTTTCATTCTTTGTTGCAGGTGGTCTGATGCCGTCGCCTTTGGAGCTTGATGCTGTCCACGCTTTCACCAATCCTTGGCATCCTCCACCGTTCTTTCCGGGTAGGATCCTTCCAGTTAGATAGACTTGTTCTTTAGGGTTCTGAGATTTAGCTGTAATGCTGGACTTGTTACTTGAGCGGTCGATTAGTTGGGTTTTCTCTTTGGTTCTGTGTAACCCTCATGGGTTCTGTGCGTTGATCCTTTACTGTGATTCTTTTGCATGTAATATTTATAGTCCTGCTATCGGGCTCTGTCCCTGGAAATGGGTTTTGTTATACAGTCGAACCCTCGGTTTGCAAATGGGGTTTTTATTTTTGATTGTTCTCTCAACTGGGTGTTCGCTCGTTTGACCCCTCGACTGTAATCTTGCTACTTATTTAATATAAACCTCTTTCGTAAGGGTTCTGTTGGGTAATCCCTTGCCCTGAACGATTTCTTGATATTGTCTGGTTGTGTGGGTCTCTTGCGCTGGAAACTTAATTTCAGGTCTCTGTTTCGAATAGGTGTTTTGTTTCAAAAGGCCATGAACGCCTAGACTATATCGTTACTTTATCTATAATACTGATTGAAATGCTACAGATTGTTTGTTTCTTTCCGATAGTTTTGTAAATCAGAAATAGTTGGGTTTGCAGGGTTACCTGAAAGATTATTTATATTCTTGTACCTCGTTCTTCTTTACTTGGCCGTGATGCAATCGGCAACACTTGCTATTCTTTGTGGGTGTTTAGTCACCTCGTCATTCACACACTTTCGTCCTCGGATTTGTTACGTAAGACGGCGCCTGCTCTCTCTGTGGCTGTTTCCCGTCTTACTGTTCCAACGCAGTCGTTACACAGTATTTGTATATTTGTGCCTGAAGGTTTAGTCTACACAGTGACTGTAAATTTATGAAAGAAATTCTGTCTACACAATGATTGTAAATCGATGCATGAAATCTTATCTACACAATGATTGTAAATCGATGCATGAAATTTTATTTGCACAGTGATTGTAAATCGATGCATGAAATTTTATTTGCACAGTGATGATGTTTTCATACAGAAATATAAGAAAGTCTTCAGAAATGACTATCAATTTGTTTTTCTATCTGTTGAGGAATCCCGTACCATGGTTCTCTTCCTACTTATATCCTAATGAAGCATAACTGTTCTTGGTAGAACTGTCCCAACAGAAGGGTAACTGTTTATCAGTTCTTTAACTGTCTTTAACTAATGTAATTTTAAAGAAACTACTTAACTAACAATTATTTTCCTATTACTAATTTCCTATTAAAAGTAACAATGTACAACTTTAATTGTTCTAATCCTATCAACCTTCTGACAAATAAAATAACATAAACCAAGTAAAAATAAGTAACATAACCGACAAGTCTGACACCTGTCCAGTTAAACATAGATGACTGTGTATTCTTGTCTCTCCCTGAGACGGTCAACCTCCTTCTGTCTCCTCAGAGCTGGATGCTCCTTGCAGTCAGTTCTATCTCTCTCCCCGTCCCTCCTTCCCTCTCTTTCTAAACATTCCTCCACCTCTCTCTTTAGGGGATCATGGAGAAACATTGAGGTTGCAGTATATTTACAGAATCGTGGTGAAAGATTGAGATGATCCAAAAGCAATTTAAAACTTACAACCTCAAGATTAAAGGAATTTCTCCCTACCCTATTCTCTTGATTGAAGCTAGCCTCTCACCCATTGAAATCATGGCTATGTTTAGGTATTTTATGTACAAGAAGAAGTACAGCATGGAAGCCAAGAGGAGATAAGGAGGAGATCATCTTAGAGAATAAGGATGATATCAAAAACACTATCACTTCCAAATTTAAGAATAAGTCGTGGGATAATAAGGACTTATATGGAAAAAAGAAGTTAATATATTATAAAGAGGCTATCAACCTCACCCTTTCTAAGCAAAATTATCTTTTTATCTTGACCAATGCTAAGAGGAAAATGAACATTGCAAAGATAAAAACTAATTCTCATGAGCTTCGAAGTGAAACCAAGCGTTGGTCTATTCTGAAAACACTTTGGGACAAAAGAATTTGCCCTTGTTGTGATACTAAGAGAATTGATGATGAAAAACACTTTCACTTGGATTTCATGTCCCTTACTCACATTTGTTCTCCTTTTCAAAAAATTTGTCACACTGCCAACCTTCTT
This sequence comes from Pinus taeda, assembly GCA_000404065.3. Taxonomy (NCBI): domain Eukaryota; kingdom Viridiplantae; phylum Streptophyta; class Pinopsida; order Pinales; family Pinaceae; genus Pinus; species Pinus taeda. The sequence goes on from APFE030979238.1 coordinate 2,929, forward strand.
GACTTGTTAAGTTAGCAAAACTACAGTGATCTTGAGAACGCATATCTCCCTTATTTTTTTATCATAGAAATAAACTATTAAAGAGCCCCAATTAATCACTTACGTTTTTAAGATATGATAAACCATATTAATCACCATTTATGAATATTAACCATCATCATCAATAATACGCTCAAATACAAACACATTTTAAATATACGTAGTGATTCTTCTAATTTTATTTTAGTTCCTCATAATATCATATTAAAATATTTATCTTCAAAATTACATAAATGGCATATCATTTATAAAAGCTCCATTTTAATTATTTAAAACATAATTATAAATATAAATTATTATAGATATACGTTGAGAAAACTTAAAGGAAAAAATATTAAAAATATAATATTTTTAAATGAAATTCGAATTATTACCCATTTTTGTAAAAATATAACATTATAAATTTAAATAGTAATTATAAAAAAATATTATATGTATGTTTTTAAAATTTAATATTACTTAATAATCATTATTTACCTAATCAATTTAATATACCTTTATATGAAACTTAACTCATTTTAAAAAAATTTAGAATTTATAATTTTTTTTTTTTTTTTCCAAAACGTGTGAACTTTACCTTATTATTTTATTTTTAAAGACGTATGGACTTTAATCCTAAAGCGTGCCCTACATGATGTTGGAAGTATATCTAAATTGAGAGATTAGGAACATTGCAATGGATGACAGTGAACGTCTCATGAATTATAATTTTACCCATAATTTTTGCGAGAGTAATGTTGGCTCTTTGCTTGTCTAATATTAGAATCCAATCATTCGTCAATGAAATCCCCCAAAGAAAAATTGGGGTGTTAATGAATGACCTTTGAGCATGATCTTTATGTTCTTTTATTTAATAGAATAATGTTTTATTTAATAGAATAATGTGATGTGAAAAAATTACAAGCCCCGACATGAAATTTGGTTGGTTGATAATGTTTCAATGTTTTTTTCCTCTTATTATTAAAAATAGATGAGATTGATATGATATCGGGTTGGCTTATATGAGTTTTCAGAGAGGTGCGGACTGACTCCGACACAAATATTGTAACTGGGTTTGGTATTACAATGCTGAAAGAGGGAAAATTAGAAAGAAAGTTGATGGTAGGAGAGTTTGACATTCTGTTCTTAGTCCGTTAATGCACAAAACATCTTGGCAGTACACATTTCAACCCGTTATTTGATTGTTTATCACGACGGATGAGCATTGATTTTAAAATATCCATAAACAGCTTATAACATTCACGAAGCAATCAATGGTAGGGTTAATAAAGAATTTAAAGAATGTCGAACTGGTAAAGCCCAGTATGGCCAGTATGGCCTTCTACAAGAAAAATGGAATAATTTCGATTTAGAAAATCCATAAGCAGATAAAAATTTTCATGAAGCAATGGTAGGGTTGAAAAAGAATGTCGCTCTGTGAAAGCCCAGTATGGCCTTGTTCCATACTTGTCTTGAACGGGAAAAATGTATCATCCTTAACTCCGGGCGGTCGCGATCCTGAACATTGACAGCGTTGGCATGCCATAAGAGTCTAGACCACCACCATCGCATCCAATATTCCAATCGGGCAATCCACCGATTTGCTCCACCTTTTTCTTCTCCCTTCGTGCGGCCTTTAACTTATTCTTTGATGAACTGCGGTCGCCATGGCTGGGACTGGAGGAGGTCCTCTTTAGAGCGTTGGAGGCCAACTGGGTCCTCATTGTCGACGCTAATTTTTGCACATACGAGTGGCCTCCGCCCGGGCTCGACCCTCCCGGAATCTTTTCAAATATTGGAGTATCATCACTGTCCTTTCTATCCTCCGATGCTCTCTCTAATTTCTCCGGTTGATGAGCGTTGGTGTAAGAGTGGCCTGCTCCCGGACTTGAACCCGACGGCAGTCTGTTAAATGTTTTTATGCTCATTCCTTCCTCATCTTTTTCTTTACTCATCTTTTCCATCGCATTCCGGCCGTTGGTAGCCGAATTGCCCACTCCTGGACTTGGCCCAGACGAAAGTATATTCATCGTCATTGCGCTTTGCTTCTTCGATTGCGAATCTTGGGTGAGTTCAGCTTTCTTCATCGATTCTGACTCAATACTGATCTTCTCCATAATATTTCGCCCGTTGGTAGCTGAATGGCCTACTCCTGGACTTGGCCCAGAGGGCAGTATATTCATCATCATTGCGCTTTTCTTTGACTCCGATTCTTGGGTTATCTCTGTATAGCCATTGGTGACCTTGTGCCCCACTCCCGGGCTTGGCCCTGAAGGCAGTTTGTTAAATGTTCCCAACTCTGATTGAGTGCCGGCAATACCACTTGTATGACCATTCCCAACTCTTGGGCGCGGACCGGAAGACAACACATTGTTGGGTGTTGGTTTTGCCGGAGATGTGGCCGAATATGTAGTTGTAGATTTATCCCAGTGCCCCACGCCAGGGCTTTGTCCTGAGGACAAGATATTTCCTTCGATCCCATTATTGACGTTCACGTGCCCAACTCCAGGGCTGCTGTGTGAATTGAGCATCTCGTGAAGGATGCCGGCGTTGCCTTCGATTGGTGGGACTTCTTTAATAACTGCTGGCGCCTTGGAGCTACTGCCATCTCCTGGCGCGGCTTCTTTGCGTGAAAGCACTGCTGCTATGATCCTATTATTGGCCACGTGGGTCGAAGTCTCAGAGTTGCTCCCTGGATTCGACTCAGAGTAGTTTGCCACATGTACTCCCGAACCGCTGTAGTTTTGTCTGGAGGAAGCCACGGCCACGGCGTCGATGTCCGAATCGAAGATAACTGCAGAATTCTGATGCGAGAGGGCTGCCTTGTCAAAATGATGCTCCAAAACCCTAGCGTCCGCAAATTGTAGAGCAGACAATGTGGTGAATAATAGAACCAGGAAACCCATTATGCGGAGCTGATCCATAAAATGAATTGCAAAGGATATCATGAAATGGCAATATCTAGTATAGCAAAGGCCGCTTGAAATTTGAGGCTCTCGTGACAATAAATTCTCCTAATGCTATCAGAAAGCCAATCTTCCTCGGACAGACAAAAGGACCTTACCAAAGATTATGGTTGGTAATGCCAGAGAGTTGCAGAGAATACCCACTCGAGATCCCTGTGGTGAGCTCGTTTGATGGAGAGTGAAGTAAGTTGGCATGAATATATAGCTGTGGGGTTCCAAGTTGGGGAAGTAGCTTCAACAATGTGAAACAAAGGGGAAGTCTCGGAGCGGTTTCAGTCTTAATTCTCAGTCAACCAACGGATCTACTTTATATTATGTCTGCTGTGACTGGAGCATTTGACTTGAATGGATGGCAATATTCAAATGAATTGAATTGAATGTTTAGGTAATGTGTAATTGTTCAAGTAGAGCTTGAATTCGTGAAGTCACCTCTGGCGGCTTTGCAAATCACGCATGCAATTGCAATTTCAAATGGCACATACATCATTTCGTGGTTTTGCCTTTTCATTAATTGATGTAAACTCCTCTTTCAGACCAATACAGTGCACACACAAATATTGTTGTATGTGTTTCCTTAAATCTTGTACTTTGTAGGTTTAGGGTAGGTCGAGGAATATGACCAACTCAAAGATTTACCTGGAGAGTGTTGAAGGGGTGTTAAGAGTCCCTTTAATTGACTTGAATTTCGATGAGCATTACTCAAAATACAATGCTGGTCATCCACCAAAGCTGCTCGGGATTCAGAAGGAGCGTGGTCCGTAATTTAGGCAGTCTCTTTGATTGACTCTTCAGTGAAATTGCATCAGCTTTCTTTTTTTCTTTAAATTAAAGAGAAGCACTTTTAACGGTTCTGACTATTATCCTTTTACCGAAAATCTATCCGGATGGTGAACGAGTCTATATATATTATAAATTGGATTTCACTATATATATTCACCTTCTTCAAAAATTGTTCTTCTTTTTGGCGTAATCATTAACAAATTGTAAATTTGTCCTATTAAAAAAATGGTGAGATTTATATTTATACTATTTAAGTGATAAAAAATACTTAATTTCTCAATCTAATGGATCAATAATCTCACATGTATATATTTTCAATTTAAATTAAATAAAAGTTACCTACATAATATTTAGGTGTAAATAAATTTTCAAAATATGTTATATAAGGTAAATAAATTTTCAACAAATTTATATACTGCAAATAAGTTAGTTAATAAAAAAATTATATATATATTATTTTTTTTTAATGTTTAATTTATATTATTATTATAAATAGTATTTTTTTGGAAAAACAAATTCTTAAGTTTAATTTTAATTTAACAAATTTTTTTTTTTTAAATGTTTATGGTGTTTATTAAGAGCAACCTTTTGACTTATGTGATTAAGAAAAAATAAAAATATAAAAGTAAACATCAGAAATTAAGTGTTGTAGTAATTATTTTTCTCTTTCTCTTTTTTCTTTGAACATTCTACCACCCCCTTATTCTGGGTCAGTTCGAAGTTTTCCTCGTGGAGGTCCTTTCTCTTAATCAGAAATTTCCAAAGCATGAACTCTCTTTGTACCCACCATCCCATCCTCTTTTTGTGCCGCATTTTTCTGTTGATGTGATTCATAAATCACTTTTGATTCTATACCATTCTATTTGTGTGTTGTATTTCCAACATGTTTATGAGCACTCTCTTCTTCTTGGTACGATGGGTTCTCTGTGATTTCCCCTTCTTCCTCCTCTGTGATGAAGGGTTCAAAATGTTGTCATCCTTTTGTTTTGCATTCCTACCCCTTTTTCTTTTTTGGATGCTTTTTTGCTTGGGGGCATGTGTCCTACAAATATCATGTTTAGTAGCTTGAGAAACATCTAAATGTTATATTTTCATAATGCAGAAGATGGATCCACTAGAAGGTTTTATGTTCATCGAAATACACTCAGGTAGAGTTTTACTTGGATCCATCTCCACACATATTATGGCGAAAGTAAATAAACATTTCTCCATTCTTTTAGAGGCCATCTTTTTAAATGACCCCAATGAGTTTCCAATATCCTCAAGAACCTTGTGATGCCAAGAGGGAAGGGGAAGATTTGATAACCTCACCCATATTGGCATTATTGAGACCACTATTGTTATGGAATCAAAATTTGGGAACCAATGGTTGATGAAAAGACCTCATCCTGGGTATTGAACTAAACAATGAAAAAACCTTCTGAGCATAGCTATATTTCACAATGCCTTGTCCAGGTTGAAAGAACCCATTGGTGCAAAACATTAGACTTCGGCCAAACCTATTGAATCTACAAATCACTACTCTAGATTGATGAATAGGAAAAAGTTTATTTACTTCTATTAGGTTTACCTCCGTGGTGGGCACTTGTTGTTGTTGTTATAAAATGTATGGTCTAGAAGAGTATTCTGGTAGATCTAATTCATTAGAACCCTTACCTCATGTTGCATCCTTTTAGGAGACTGAACCTCCTAGGTTCCTGGATCTCAAAGAACCCCCAATGTAGCCTTAAATTCAGTGCAATGGTGGAACTTCTTGAAATGTTGTAATCTGTAACTGAAATAGAGCTTGAAGTTGCTTCCCTTCATGAAGAAGACACTATATGTCTATGATTCTGATGTGGTGGACAATCAACAAAGGAACTTCAAGACCGGTGAATGGAAAAATTAGAGCTCTGGGACGAGCACAATCATGTCTCAGGGAAAGAGGAAGAATATGAATTATAATGTTGCTTTCTGTGTCGTTCACCAGAATCCCAAGAAACACAAAAATAATTGTCAAATGGAGGAACCATACATAGCGTAAGGCGGCCAACATCAACAATAGTAACAACACAAATCTGTTGTTGCGAAGAAGACAAATTCCATATTCTTGGTGAAGAAAGCCAGTGCCTGCATTGAATGTGGGTAGGATTTCTCATCCTAGAAGGCCTTGTTTGGGCACATGAGATTCCATCTGGAGCAACAATGGAGGGGCATCCTACCCCGACAAGGCGTTTGCCAAGAAAGAGAGACCTTGATGATGATGTCGAATTGATCATCCTCCTTTGTTCCATGACCCATCCAACAGGTCACAATAGATACATAATTAATTACAGGTGCAAAATTCACTCATTAAAACATAACAAGTCACTCATTAAAACATAGTATTTAATCTTATGGGTTAATACTAAGTTAAAACTTAGCATAAGCTTCATGTATTGGAGAAAAGCCAAGCCCCCATAATTTTAACCAAACTTTATATGCATCACAGAGAAAGTAACTTTGGTTATCTTACTTTGAATACATTTATCTTACTTTGAATACATTGAAAAATAAGAAACCCACAATGAAGCTTCAAATCTGGTTATCCAATCAAATTAAAATTAAGTAATTTTAAATATATATTTTTTAACAAATAATTTGGTTAACTCTGCTGAATAAGATATATTTGCAATACTGAACTGAAACTAATAGAAAATCAATGCTCTTGCGAAAGCTATAGTCACTCAGAAAAAGACTAATAAATAACTCTTCCTCTTCCCCTGAACTAATTTTGAATCTGACGTATTTGGTTGTGGACGACATTCAACATGACATTGGAGCATTCTTGTATTCAAAATTTTACAATGTTTATAGATATGAATTTACTATGATCCAATGTTATGGCAGCTCTATGAATCTGACCTGGCTTTATTGCCACTAACTCAGACTTTAACCTTCAGAGCATTGAAAGGTGAAGCACAGCCACTTAAGTTGAATTGAATTTTGATGAAGCTTAGATAGAAAACAGTGACAACCAAACCCCACTAACTCAGACTTTTACCAGGAGAGCATTGAAGGGATGAGCATAGTCACTTAAAGTTGAATTGACTTTTGATGGCGGTTAGATAGAACACAGTGACAACCAAACTCCAAAGCTGGTTGGGATTCAAAAGGGGCGTGCTCGAGGACGGTAGACTCCGAGTTGCAGACTCTAATTGCCATAATCTCCCCGCTTTTTTAGGACGTGCTCGGGGACAATAGACTCCGAGTTGCAGACTCTAATTGCCATAAGCTCCCCGCTTTTTTTTAGGACGTTTGAAAAAACCTACTTTTATCACTTTGAACTAGTTACTAGTTATGTTTTTTTTGTCGATGGTTGTTTGGATGATTTTTTTTGGTTTGATTTTTCTAAAATATTGCCAGAATTTATTGAAATCACAAGTTTTATGGGTCCCTACACCATCAAGGTGCCCCTTTTCGGATTTTTAGGATGTTAAATCTATATATATATATAGTCCAAAAAACAGTTTAAATAACACAAATCAAGATTTCACCATATTTTTTTTCCTCCAGCACTAGAAAGTGCAAAAATTGGCACCAAAGGCAATACTAATCAAAAGTGAAAAAATTCCCCGATGAATTTACAAACTATATAAAATTTCTTTACTCTTTTTTTTTTTAAGTACATAAACAAAAAAATTCAACTAAGAATATTCTACCTCAAATTCATTCATTTATTTTTCTATTCTACTTCCATCTTCATTCATCTATATCTCTTACTTATTATTTTAGTTCGACATAAATTTGCTATTGCTATTTTTAAGTTAATAGATATATTTATTTAGAAATGAGTTTTTAAATTTTGATTTAATTATTAATAATGATTATATAAAATTGGTTAGAAATTTTAACTTTCGCAATAATTATTTTTAAATTAATTGTTGTATAAATGGGAATTTTGAATTATCTCAAAAATATGTTTTTGTCTTTTTTTTCTTTTTAATTAATCTGAACTTAATTATTAAATATTGTCATATGAAAGATGTTGCCATGTTGGAAATGAGTTATTGCCTTTTTAGACATTTTGTGGTATCAATAGACCATGGTTATTTATTTACAATATTAATATTCCATACTAATTAAATATTGGAATTTCATGACTAAAAATTCTTTTATTACATACTTTTTTTTTAATATATAATTTTAATTTTCTATATATTAATTTTTTTTATAATAATAATAATAATATAATTTAAATAAATATTATGGGTTATTTTATATTAACAATATAAAATAAATATTTTAATATCTATTTATTAAATGTATAAATTTAATTCATATTAAAATTTAAGATTAATAAAAAATTTAAATACAATTTATATTCGCCTAGAAAATTAACTTTCTTACTCTTCGTTTCTTCCTTAGAAAAGAATTTGGATCAAGAGGGGAAATTCCTCTTTATCCATAGATGCAATAGTCATTTAAGTTTAAGTTTTGTTACTTCACAGGCTAATTCATAATCCACTTTCTTGGAGATATACGATATTTTTTCCTTCAATAATTGAAGAGGCAAATTGTAACATGCTTGATGAATTAGTTTTAGGATTTAAGATTAATTTAAAGTTTGTATTTATATGGATAGCTATTATACTCTTTGGTTGTGTTTTTGTTGTTCTTTCCCAGATTTTGGTAAAAAGATGAGGTTTTTAATTTAAAGGTTTTTAATTTAATAAGTTTAACGTAAAATGGAGATTGTGTATTTTTATCGCTGTTTTAATGGAAATGATGTATTTTTATTTTTAGGAAAGCAAAGATAGATCCATCAATAGATAATAAGCTCAAAAGTAACATAGAGATTGTGTAGTTTTATCTTTACGAAAATAAATATAAAGCAATAAGTATGTAACAACTTTGAAATTTTGGATATTTTTAAGATATTTGTTTTAAACTTATTAATTTACATTTTATATAAATTTATGGTATGAAATGACATCAACTCATTTATAATATAAAACTAAACTATTTTTATTTAAAAAAATAATTAATTAAAAATCGTTGAATGGCATGCATGCCTTCCTGCCTACAAAATCACTTTTCAATGATTTGAGGCTCTTGTCCAATTTCAACATAGAAATTACAATGAATAGAGAATGTCTATCTGCATATTTGCAATGATTTGAGGCTCTCATCCAATTTCAACTTAGAAATTACAATGAATAGAGAATGCCTATCTGTATAAAAATTTCTTACAAAAAGCTATTAATCTACATTTTATATATGAAATGATCACAATCCAAAAGATAAACTACTTTTATTTAAAAAAAAATAAATTATTAATTGAAAATCATTGAATGTCATGGATGCCCTCTTGCCTACAAAATCACTTTGCAATGATTTGAGGCTCCCCATCCAATTTCAACTTAGAAATTACAATGAATAGAAAATGCCTATGTGCATAATAATTTATTGCAAAAAGCCCTACATGGATTTGAGGCTCCCCATCCAATTTCAACTTAGAAATTACAATGAATAGAGAATGCCTATGTACATAATAATTTATTACAGAAAGCCCTACATGGATTTATGAGAACCATTATGTTTACATAATGAGGTTGGAAAATTTATGATAAATAATTTATTCAAACTAATAAAGTTTGGGATTTTCTTTTTAATTTTTTTTAAACAACCAAATAATAATGCATATCAATGAGATTTTATGGATGAACATAGAACATTCAATAACATGGATATTGTACATTTGGATATGTATAATTATTAAATATATGTTTTAAAAAAAAAAAATCAAACGAGATTTTATTAGAAAAACTAAAAACCAATTACATATTATGTCTGTTATTAATATGATATTATTTTTAATTTTAATAGTGCAACAATAGCCATCATATTTTCTAATTCTTATTATGTTGATTTTCATTATAATATTTTCAAAAGATTCACATCTTCCCTTTTACTCAAATGCTGTTTCTTAATTTATTGTATTAACTTTTTCCTCTTTGCAAAGCTCTTACGACGAAACAAAAATATTATCCCCAAGTGATATTTTGAAATTCATGTTTAGAATGATTAAATATACTGTTGTTTAGATTATTTTTTAAATTTTCAATTGTATCATAAAAAGCCATAACACTTTTCTCAAAAATATTAAGAAATTTATTTTCAATTTAGATGTTGGATGTACTTGCATTAATAAAATATCTTTTCAAATAACTTTATTGTAGGATATATCTTACTACATTTAAATTAATAAAATGAAGTATATTTATTATTATTAAATCTAAAATTACTTTCTTTAGGAATGAAATCTAGTAGAAAAAGAATTAAACTTACTAAATACACTTACTAATATCCTTTACACACATACTTAAAAATTATAAAAAGACAAATTAAAACATTCATTTGGTTACAGTAATTATTTTGTATTTTATTAATTATAAAATATTGCAATTTTTTAAACAAAATAAAAATAAAAGAAAAGAAAAAGTTGGTTATATAAATAAAGAAAATCATTAAAAGAAAAAAAATTCACTGTATTTTTAATAACCTATATATTTGTGACTATTACTAAGAATACTGTAAAAAAATCCATAGAGGTTAAATCCCTACCATTCACCTCATAACTAGCATAATCATAAATATACATTTAAAAAAACATGTAACAAAAATTTTAACCATGGAGATTTATCTCCATCTTAACATGGAGATTATTAACTTGTAAATATTCTTTTATTTCAATACCATGGCTTATCAACACCACATGTTTAAAAACTAATAACTCATTTCATATGACATTTTGTTTTTAATTAATCAATATAATTAAAAATATTGAAAAGTTATAGCTACTTTTGAGATAAATCTAATATTCAATTTATAATTAAACCTTTAATTTATTAACTACTACAAAGGATAACCAAAATAATTATTAATAATAAAATTTAAAATTTCTTAAAATTATTTTTCAAATAGAAAAATATAATTATTGATAAATTAAATTAAATATTTTAAAAAAAAACCTATTTTAAAATAAAAATACTTAACAACCATAATACACATAACACATAATACATATACTACATAATTATGCAAATTCCTTACAATAAAAAATAAAATAGAAACATCTACAAATATAAATATGAGTACTCCCAATAAAAGTGGAAAATTGTAAATACATCTCTCTACATAACTATGAAAAAGAAAGTTGACGAGAGGAGAAAGTTGACCATAAGAGAACTCGACACACTCTTCTTAAGGCATTGACGACCAATGTACAAAACATTTTACGAGTACTAGTTATTTCAGCATTGCATTTGAAAAATCAATAAGAAATTTGAGGAGAAAATATAGTACAGATAAATTTCACACAAAAAAATATCTATATATTACTAATAAAGACCAAAATACAAGCCACATAAATAGTCTTCATGAGATTCAACAATTTCTAAAGTGAGAGATTATTAGTGAGAAAATATCGTAAGAATGCTTAACAACTAACATACTAATCTTACCTATATACTATTGTAAGCATTATTCCAAGTCCCCCAATTAATGCTTACATTACATCGTTACAAATAATATTACAAGATTCGCAAATGACATATAGTCACGTATGCTTGACTAGTCTTCATCAACACTCATATCCACTCTAGAATCTTGCAAACATTTCTCTTTTTTCACCACCTCATCTTCGAGTTCTCACTTGAACTCCATTTAAAACATAAACACCTTTGACCGTATTTGAAAAACTTGCATGATCAACAATGTTTACAAACTCATCTCATTGAGGCTTTCACAATAAGAGTTGTCAAGTAATGAACCATCCTATGGACTAACCATCATTTGTCTGATATTTCACTTTCGGCTATTCGTCAGTTGCTAGGATGGAGTTCTGGATAATGAATGTGTTCAAAAATTGATAAAACAAATTTACCTTATAAACACAAAAGGATCTCATATTATAACCTGTAGTCCTTTTTCATGGGTTCCAAGTGCCAAGAACAACCAACCGTAACAATGTAAACATAATCAAACTAGTGATGTGTTTGAGGGTATTGAAAAGCCAAAAAGCACTAATATATTTTTGTTAGAACTATGAAATCTCACAAAATAAGCTTGTTTATTTCATTAACCATGGCCATTATTTATACAACCATGAGCCGAAGAATCAATAGTGATCTCCACCGACTCCTACTGACCATTGATTACCCCGTCATCCTATGAATATGGCTTGCCATCACATGAAAAATCACGGATGACATCGGGATTAATACTCTAAGACCTCCCTTTTATCGTGAAGACCTAAAATTTAAGGTTCCTGTTAATCTTAATCTCAGCTAAGGATTACAATAGTACATAAAAAAAACTTGATAAGAAGGCTTTCATTTTTTGTCGTTGGTTTTACATAGCTTCATTTATGAAGCCCCAAAGCAATCCATTTCCACGCTTACATTAGCAGCCTTGTTGGATGCAATTATACCATTCAACGCTCCAATAGTTAGTTTCTCGCAATCCATTTCCACGCTTACATTAGCAACCTTGTTGGATGCAATTATACCATTCAACGCTCCAATAGTTAGTTTCTCTTTTCCAACACACAAATCAAGTGCCACCACGTCTTTCACGTTGAGTTCATCAATTTTAACCCATTCTCAACAAATTTGTGACTTAGTCTCACAATTCCGAATGATACCTCTGCCGTTTAACAAATTAAATCCACAAAATAACCAAATATCCAAGTATTTTGAGGCTCCTCCACATGCGTGGCTCAAATGGGCTGGCAACTCATTGTCCTCCTCATCATTGCTCCACATCGCTACACGCAGTGGTCGTACCAAGCTCCACACCCACCGCACAACATTACCAATCCACCAACTAAAGTCATAAGCAAATGTATTGACTAAGCTTGGTAAGATTTACATTGGCCAAATCTGCTTCGTAGGAATCCACGACCCAGATAGTGTCATCGTATCCCTTGCAAGGCACTTCTTGGCAACCAGGGTGGGTCGTTCTTGTTGCTACCTCACAGAAAGCCCCCTAGGCTGCTCCTCAATGAAAAATCTCAACACTCATATTTTCAGCAGACACTCGGTTGCAGAAACTCCTATCTGTAAACACTCCATTAAAAACTTTCTGTGATCTATGCAATAAATTCATCATGGTTGGCATAACCCTCTTCAGAGGACACTTGGTTGTAGGCACTCTTATCTACCAACACTCCCTAGAAACTCTCTGCATCTACGCCACACAGGCATCACGGTAGGCACAACTCTCTTCAGTGGACACAGTTGCAGACACTCTTATCTACCAAAACTCCATTGGAAACCCTCTAAGATCTATGCCACACAGGCGTCATGGTCAAAACAACCCTCTTCAGCGAAAACACGATTCTGCACACCAACGCGTAGTCATTGAGAATGTAATTGCAATCACTTGGATCTTACGTAACATATGATCCAAAAGGGGGCAAAGCTCCAAGTGAATCTGGGTGTGTTATTCCCAACAATTATCACACTATGCCACTTTCCCACAATAGCAAGAGCTCTTTCTCTCAAATCGAACCAAACGGATTGCACTGTACTTCTGCTGAGCAGGCTGTAGCTCCTCCTCTTGGTAGCTTGATCCATACTCACACGGCCCACAACACATGATCATACGACCAACAACATCCATGCTTGGAAACCTACACACAGGAACTTATCCACTTTATGGTCTATGATAAAAAACTGGTGCACTTCCAAGGCCTAACACATATTTGCCCTCAGCACAAGGCCTCACCACCACTGCCTCACATCCTCGGTCTCCAGTGCTCCATGTCATTCTTCCAACTCTTGGGTCTCCTTAATACACCGAATACTCTCTGGGATCGAACAACACATTGTTTCAATTTTTATACTCCATGTGGGCAACGGTTCTTCGACAAACCTCAACGCCCACAAAACATAGTGAATTACTCCTTTGGAAAATAATTTCCCTGATCGAGAAGACAACTCTCTTGTGCACAAGCTATTAAGCTCCTTTACGCCCCTTCTTAGCTCGCAACACAGTGCCCAACACTCACATCTCCTTCCAAACACAGGGCGTGATCTTTCTAGATACACAGAGCGCAACTCTAACAACAACAGATGCAAATAAAGGTTTGCTCCTCCCCCACACGGTTTCCTCACATTGATTTTAGTCCACCTACTCCAACGACGACACTGAGAAACTCAAATCGGCATCGAAAGGAGGTCCACAGTCTCTCTGGCCATTCCACAACGTGTAGCAAATATTCCATTGAACAGCTTGATCTTCACCTCGGCTTCAAGAAGCCCTGCAATCAACTAGTGCACTTCCACAATCGACTCTCCACTGTCGAGATCTCAATCCATGAATTTCTCAACTCATATGCTAACCCTTGGTCATGCTTATGCCCTCTTCTAGAGAACACTGGAACACACACAACTCCACAACACAGGTCGACACTACACACCTCGTTTGACCCTCTACAGGTTATGTAGCTGCACCAAAATACCACAGTTGGATCTATGTCGTGCAGACACTCAATATGAGATGCTAACACTTTACACTTCAACAGAACACCGAGCCCTCATCTCTTCACTCCACCGAGAACACTTGACCATGGCTTTGATACCATGTTAGAACTATGAAGACTTACAAAGTGATATATTTTATTTCATTAGCCATCGCCATTATTTATATATCCATGAGCCAGAGAATCAACAATGATCTCCACCAACTCCTATGGACTATTGATTACCCTGTTGTCATATGAACAGGGTTTTTCATCACATGAACAAACAGTCATGGATGACATTAGGATTAATACTGTAAAAAAATTATTCAACATTATTCAATAATTGGTTCTACATTTTTACAAACAGAATGAAAAACTACACAAATCTCACCGCAACAAAATCAATAATCATAAAACTATCCACTTCCACTAGAAGCATCATTGTATCATGACCATGCATCATCATCTCCATCTTTCTTTTCTCACTAAGACCCTAGCAATTATATATTCTTTATCAATTTTGAGCAATCACATATTTTAACATCCAAAAGAAAATTTTCAATTAAGTCTCCAGATCGTAGGACTATAAATGGAAAGAACTCACGGACAAGCAGTGTGGTTCAACATTGCTAGGAAATCAAGGCAACGTAATCATGGAAAGGGAATGAGTTTTATTCAGAAGAAAAAATAGAAGGCAAGAATAAACTTTAAAGGATAAAGGAGTGTATGCGATTCTGAAAAATAGGCATGCATGAAGTCGTGAAAGATAAGGAAATGGAAGATGGGCTGCAACACAAGGATGGTCTAGGCGTTTGGAAGAAAAAAAGGGAGTAATCATGACTCAAAAGGATTTTTGTGTAGTGGAAAATGTCATGATATGTGCAGTGAAGAATTAGTTCCTTGAAGCGTCTAATGATGCATGGTTCATTATGATTTCGAAAAATCACTTTTGCATTAAATTGTCTTCAACGCTTAGCACCATTCCTGCATAAAAATTGTCACCTTTGTGTGCCATCTCCATCGATCATTCTTGTATGAAGGACTTCAAATTAGCTCATTTTCAAGAATTTATGAAATTTCCATTATTTTTAATTATTTTTCAAAGTTACACTAATTCTGGATGAAAAGGGTGTCGCATTGTAATGTTGAGCTTTCTCCATAAGCTTCTCATTGACCTACACAACACCAATCTCATTTCACTTGTTAGTATATGCATCCTAACTTTTGCCCACAAATTCACAAAAATATCCAACATACTTTTATTTCCCCCCAACTTAGAAAATATGCAATGTACTCATTGATTATGCAATACTTTTTCAAAATCTAGTTGCAGGAAAATTGATTTAAAACATTTGAAAAGGCGTTGTATTTGTTAGGGAACAAGTAGTCAGTAAATGAATCAATGAGGGTAGCATTTTTTTTTTAAACAAATTTTTATTGTTATGTTTTAACAAAATTAAAATGAAAATCATGTATGGTTGGGGTTGAATTAAACAACAAATAAAAAACAATTTTTTTTTTTTTAAATAACAAATTAAAAGAAACAAAAGTTTTTAAGTTATTATTCATGTCGATTTTTTTTTATTTATTTATTAAAAACAAAATTGTACAATTTAATTCAACAGTCACCATAAATCTTCTGATATAAAACCCATTTCATATGTATTTGAAAACGCGGGTGCATATTACCTCAAATGCATCATCTGAAGTGTGGGGAAATTCGAGTATGAAGCTGAAGGGCGACGCATTTGGATCTAGATACGGAGCACTGCATGTACGTAGCTGCAATTCAATAGAATGTTGGTGATGTTGATGATCAGCAGGGCACAACTTAAATTGGCTCCCACGTTGCCTCTGGGTATGCAATTGTACATTCTGCTCGAAATAATCTATGAATTTCATGAGCATCAATGTTTCGGCCTCTGATCTGTTGAACCCAAGCTGTTAAAGATCATGATCTACAGAGTTGAATTTGCTTTCAATCTTTTTGGCCTAGCGGTCAAGGCCACTTGTTGCTGCATGATGGTCTTTGCAATACTATTTTCCTCCCAGAGTGAAAAGACGGTTGCAAGCCAGGAATTTATACCTGGCTTGCAAATCCTTGGAGGAGATGTTATCAAAATGTCTGAACTTGGTATCCTCTGAATGGTAGCTTGAGCAGGTGGGTTTCGCTGGAGATTGTTTCAGAGCTCTTGTCAGCTCTAGATACTGAGGCATCTCGCTGACACAATAGGGTAGATGAATCTTGTATGCCTCGTTGTCTCCTGTCTCTTTAATATTTGCTTCAGGGATGTGGCTCAAAATAATTTGCAATACGCTCTTATCCGTGGCCATCTCCAAGTGCTTCACTTTCGGCTTGCAATGCAGTGTGTTTCCTCTCAGCCTGCAACCTATCAACTTTCATAACAACTATAAAAAAAATAGATATTAAATCGAGGGAGAGCAGAGGTTGATGGCCCATAGTGAAGAAGCAGTTCCATTACAAAATTAGAAAATGCAGCAAACAAGAGTGAATTATTAGAGTGCAAACCCAATTACTCCCACCGCCTCATAGTGGACGCCAACATCTTCAGAACGCAACCCCTTAAAAACGTCAGTTTCGAAACTATTTGTGATCAAACCAGGAAAAATCTTGACAAAAGAAACATCGTTTTTTTTCCACAACAGTCTAAGAGGGAATCATGGTTCTTCGAGACCCTGTTTAGATGACTCCATGAAGAAAAAAATGGTTTTGACAATTAATTTGCAGATAATTATGGGTTTTGCTATCTGTGAAGCAGATTTTGAGCGATTTTGTGTTCATTGATCATGGCCACTTGCCATGTATCAAGTGAACTGCACCTGTACATGTGGAAATCGGTGTGAAGATAGATAAAAGCGAGTTACCTGCTGGTAGATCGAATTGCAGGGAAGGGATTGGTGTGAAGACAAATAAAAGTGAGTCAAAAGGTGGGAAGGAGTGTTACAAAGGAGAAAGGACTCCATCAATGGTAGATTTGAGTGGGGTGGGTTAAGTCACCACCAGGGTTAAGTGCGCTGTCCTCTTCAGGGATGCATTACAAAAACAAACAAAAAAATTATTTTTACTTTTTTAATTTCAGAAGGAAATGAAACTTTCTCTTAATGTGTTTTTTTTAACAAATGGACATAATGAGTTGCATATTGAAAGATGTTTGTGATGAAGCATATTGCAATACATGAATTTATTCTTGAAATTAGTTTAAATCATCCCTATTTTTTTATCCTCTCGATCGCACTAAGCGCGGAGGAGAGCATACTTATTCTAAGCAAAACTGAAAAACGAAAGCAAAAACTAAAAAAATGAAAGCCTACCTACTCTATACTAATTAGGAAAAAAATTAGTCACGTGTAATTAAACTTCCAATGAAGCCATTCACATAGCAGTAGCAACAATAGATTCAGTAGCAATTTTTCAAATGAAAAATGAAAATATTCGAGAGTGGATGAGTCTAGCTGCTGTAACTGCAAATCAACTGAAAAATAAAAAGATGAATCTAATCTAGTACTTACCTGGAGCCATTGTTCGATAAAGCTTTGATAAGCACAGTTTTTCTCACTCAGATCATGTTGTAGCTCCTATTCTTCTTCTCCGATCTGCCGTTCTTCTTCCTCGTTCTCTTGTTCGAATGATTGTGTGCCATCAGATACGCAGGAATCTTTAGATGTTGAATCTTCATTTATTTCTTGGGGAGTATTTGAACTTTCAATTCTTGTCAAGATCTCCTTTTCTAGGGGAGAGGAGATTCTGACCTCTGTAAGGATCTGAGTGAGTAGTTCCAAGCTGACACTCATTGTTAAACCATGTTGAAAGAGAAAAAACAAAAAAAAAATCAGCACACTAAAAATTGAATTAAAAACAAAAGGACCACAGAAATAATCTTGAATTCAATAATCAATTAAACCCTCTTACAAGGATTGCTCATTAATTTAGTAGTTGAATTCTTCAATTACAACCATGAATCATGAATTCATCAAACACTCTTCACAGTTGCGAAAATCAAACACACTTGCAGAAATTGAAATTCACACTTGCATAAATGTAAACACACCCTACATGCCCTGATCCATAAGAGGTCGAGCCCGTTACGGTATCTCGAATGCGATGCGTAGGCTGTTCCCCACGTCTTACCGCCTTAACACCTCGGAGTTAGGAACATGTCTAAAAACACTTGCATGAAAAATAAAACTAAACTTCAATCCATCGTGCCTCCTTGGAAACAACGCCAAAATGTTGGGTGAAAATATGTTCGTTTAATTTTGTTGTAGTAATTTCCCAACTATTTAATTTGTCAATCCGATGTTCATAAACTTGCGAGGCACGTGCACTATATATGCAAGACCGAAGTGGAACTAATTTAATCTAAATTACTGAAATCATATTAATCTAGGAAGGTATTGAAACATTAACTATGAAAGCAGGAAATTGCTTAAAGGAAAAGGAATACAACATGTGAAGAATTGAATGACAAACAACATAAGTGAACTCACAACAATAAAAATATCTTAAATTATATTACAAGAACCAAATAACAAATCATGATTACAAAACTATCTCTTAAAGCTAATCTCTATTCTTCATTATTCATTATTCATTCCCTATCAAAATGAAGAGAGAGCACTCTCTTATATACATGAGGAAGATAACCATATCATAATTACATATCCAATATTCTCTCAAGCACTCTCAACTAATTTCCCATTATTACAAGATATGATCCCTTTGAATCCTCCACAAGTCTCTCAAGCATTTTCAACTACTTTCCCATTATTACAAAATATGATCCCTTTGAATCCTCCACAAATCTCTCAAGCATTTTCAACTACTTTCCCATTATTACAAAATATGATCCCTTTGAATCCTCCACAAATATCTGACATATCTTGGATAAGATATGCCAACCAAATCCTCCATGATTTTCTCCTTAGGAATAGGCTTGCATAATTATATCCTTAATATGGTGGAGGAGATATTTGAGAATTCTCTTGGAATTAATTCTTCACATATTTCCTACACATCACAAAACTCACATATTCTTGAGATATATATAAAAATATGTATATTTTCTAATATTTAATCATAAATTCACTTGTAATACAAAAATGAATAAAATGGAAAATAAGAAGGTGAAACCCAAATGTATGTATGAAAATGATATGATAAAAGGTTAATGGGATGATGAAATGTAAGGAGTAGTGAAGAAAAAGGTGGATGAAAATATGATATTTCTGAGTCCCAACATCGTTGAGGAAGAATATAAACAGACTGGGGAACCCGAGGCATGCTAGAAGATCAAGAATGCATGAAGACTCCATCTGATGCACAACCCTTTGGAGGGTTGGTATGGAAAATGAAGCACATATTTTGAAATACCACTCTTATTTTGAAATACCCCTCTTAGATTTTTCAGTTGAAATTTCATAGGAAGTTAAATGGTCATGAGGGTAGTCCAAGAGTCACAAGGGTCAAGAATCACCCTTAGTTATATATACCTCTCCCATAGTATGATCAAGGACTTTTCACTTTAGCTCCTCCCACATAGTCTTAAGAGTAGACAGTCAGTTCCTTAAGGATCGAGGAGTGGCTCCAACGTCCCACTACTGGGACTAGTGATGTATGGTGTACATATGTGTCTTTGGACTTTTCCTTAATTCATAAGGATGTTAAGGCCAACACGTTTTCATGCATGTTTTGTAGATTTTCGTAAGACTATTCTTTCGAAATTTGTAATGCATGTTTTTTTCACCTATACTAAGATATTTGAACTACTTCGGTTGTTTTAGTACCTACATTGTTGGGAATGCATTGTATTGGTTATCGCCATTGTATCATCCATATGGACTACTCCATGGGATACTAGGTAAACCACCTTTGTGTATTGGTTATCACCACTGTCACATTATTGTGGACTACTCTATGGGATACTCAACAGACCATCTTTTTTTTTTTGGTTATAACGACCATAACATCCATGTGGACTACTCCATTGGGTGGTGTGTGTGTCATCCCCTTGAATTCGTTTTAACGAATGTCACATCTGTTGTGGGCTATTTTGCTGGATGCCAGACAGACCTTTCTAGTTTGCATGTGTCTCTTCCTGGTTGGTACTATTACCTCTCACTTGAAGGCTCACTTTACTCTCCCCCTTTGCAGTAAGAGAACTGATACACAAGTTACATTACGCACTGACTAGGAACATGTACCTTGTTGTTTGAAGATACCAGCGCAACACTCTCATGTGTTGAAAGCTAGATCCAAGGAAGATATCTAAGTATATGGAAACTAGGCCATTATACCAGATGGAACTCCTACACCAAAAAGTGTGAGGTCTAGTTGGGACTTCATATCAGAGAGATCCCCTTAGTTGATGGATTTCCAACATCGTGAACACATTGTCACCCTGAGGGATGATAGGTACACACGATAGTTGTGAGGTATATATGTGTACCCCACAAATATGCCCAACTCTACTGTCGACTCTAACTTTTTCCTTGCTTCCTTGGAAACATGACAATAAATTGATGAGCCTAAGATCCTAAATTGTGACACACATGGTTTCCTCCTTGAAAAATCTTCCTCTGATGTGCTTATGCCAAGAATCTTGTGAGGACTCTTGTTCTACAAACAGACCTATGTGTTATATGCTTTAGTCCAGAAGTGTAGAGGTAGGATTTGGTCATATAACATCGCTCATGCTACTCCCACAATACTTTTGTTCTTCCTCTTAGCCACCCCATTATGTTGTGGGTTATGAGGTGCTTTCAACTCCCTTCGGATTCCTTCCTTTGCACATAAATTTTTAATCTCATTCAACACGTACTCAAAACTGTTATTGCTCTTGAGAGCCTTCACTTTCCTGCCAATCTCTTTATCAACAAGTGCTTGAAAATCAACAAATTTGGAGAATGTATGGTATTTCTTTCTACATGAAGTATTTCCAACACTTTAGTGAGAAACCATCTACACATATAACATAATACTTGTGCTTGGTAGTGGAGGCTGCCAAGAAAGGTCCACATACATCAGAGTAGATCCTTTCAAGGATTGCATGCACCCTGTTGTCCTGATATTTGAAGGTGGATTTTGTGTACTTCTCCAATGTACACCTTTTGCATGTATCTCGTTGCTCTAGTGCTCCATTGGGAAGGCCTATAGAAATATGTTGCATGATCTTCAAAGCACCATGATGCAAATAGCCAAGTCTTCTATGCCATAATTCATAGACATATTAGCTCTACACCTTATCTACTTTTGTACTCAATGTTGCACAATATTCCACATCTAATTTTTAGAGTTTCTTCACTCGAACCCTAATCTGATTCACTTGTCCCATGGTGATGTGTCTCAAGAAGGCCTTCCTTTTTCTGAATATCACATCGCAGTCATGGTCTTACAACACCGCAATGGAAATAAGATTCTTCTTCAGACACAATACATGCGTTACATCTTTGATCCTGAGAGGGGAGCAGGACTTCCTATGAAAAGTAACTGAACCAATGTCGATCACACTATACCTTCCATCATCTCCCATCTCAATGTGCATCTAGAGATCCTTCTCCTCCAAGCCACTGGAAAATTATTTGTTGCCCATCATGTTGATTGAGGCATCATTGTCGAGATACACCAAACTACCCATCATTGTGCTTTCCATGCATGTAATGATGGTAACATCAACTCCAAAAAGTGAAGCCAAGGCTTCGGCCTCTGTTCCTCTCGTGGTCTTTTTTCTTTCCTTGTGTGGAAATTTCATGAGATAATGTCCCAGTTCATGATAGTGAAAGCACTTGATTTTTGACAAGTCTTTCTTCTTGCCCCCTTAAATGGAATCTTCTTTGGATTTGGATTTCTTCCCTTTCCCTTTCTTTTCCTTTCCAGCTAAAGTACAACTCTCCTCATCCTCACCCTTGGATGAGGTCCCATCTTTGGTGCTCTGCCTGATCTCCTCTTACACCAAATCAAAACACAATCATCCCCAATTGGACAACTTCTTCCTCCCATTTACCGAATCTTGGTAGTTTTACCATCTCTTGAAAAGTCCTAGAAGAGTTAGGCTTACCAGATCATCCTCTCCATAGTAACACCAACTTGACCGAATTCATCATGACACTATGTGAACCTGCTTAGGTATTGTGTCACGCTGATATTTTGAAGCTTGTCCTTTAGTGAAAGCTTCTTATGGTCATTACTATTTTGGAACAAATCTGTCAAGGCATGCTACATTACATGTAGGGTCTCTTTCCCATGGATATTTGAGACAATATGGTCTTGAATTCCATCCAATATGATCCTCCTCGTCTTTTCTACACACTTCTTCCATTCTGATAGATCTTGAGCATCAGATGTTGGAGGCTTCAAGATATCATTATCTACGAATTCCATTAAACCATTATCTTCCAACAATACCTCCATCCTTTCCTTCCAAGTAACATAGTTCGAGCTACCCTCTAGGGCATAGTCAAGTCTTAGTCCATAGAAATCCATCATGCTAGATCTAAGGAATTGATCTTGCAAATTCGATCCACCTGCAAAGACAATCGAATTCTCTTCTTTGCTATGATTCCTACTCTAATACAGTGTATAAATTTAATGTTTAGATTCAAAACTGCTCATGAAATTTACTATATCACAAGACTTTAAGCTACTCTACTCATGTATGGAAAATCACGATTGAGAACAAAAATAATTAACATGAATCAAGATTCAACATACATACACAAATATTCATCTGGGGGAAAGAAACTGCTCAAAACCCCTTACTATATGTTTTGCAATAATCAAAGAATAGGGAAGGAATACAATGTTTTCTCAGGCTTGAGCAACCCCTGCACTAGTATAATATATCTCATTTCCTCACAGGCTAACTTAAGCCAATACTTAGCCATTTTCTCATCCTACCAAGCTCCTATTTCATTGTGTTGTTTGACGAAGAATTAACCCCTTATTAATTAGGGAAATTACTCATTGAGAATTGCAAAATTCCTTTAGGCCCTTCTTTGACTGCATTCATAACATGTACAACTTGGAAAATTAGACAACTGATAGTACACTACCCTTGAACTCCAATCTCAACTAGGTAACTCGAATTCTATGCATGCATGACTTAATTTAGGTTGAGTGATCACTTAACTGGATGATTACTCAGTGTGAAAAATGTTACACACCCTTGACTGAACCTCCACTAATTCTACTAATAGTGAGAGCTAGTCACATTGGCAATAACTCAAATTAACTAAAATAGATTGCTACAAATTAGAAATCAATCATGTATAACTGAAGTCAAGTGTCTTCAACTTGAATTAACTGAGTTAACTGAGTGAAAAGAACCATATCACCTCAGTTAACTACCTCCAATTATTCTGTTGAAATTGAAATTCGAATTTTGCCTAATTTAATGAAGGAAATATTAAATTATGATTTTCTTGCTGCATTTTCTATAAGACTTGTGAGACTTCCAATAGAAAAGACATATATCAACAACAAAAATCATTCAAAAGGTAAGATTCCTAATTAATTTTTTTTTCTAGAATTATATGTGTATATTACTAAAAACCATTTATTTAGTAATATCAATTTTGTTTTATTTAATTTTCATATATCAATATTAAAATAGTTCATTACCTTTTTTAGGAAGATTACGAAATCCCAAAGGATCAACGAGTTGATATGTGAAACATGCTATTAAGAATGTCCAAATAAGTGTAAAAGGAGATGTTCAAAGAAATTGACATAATTGCATCACAAGAGAAGCCATCTCAACAACATCGTGCTTCAAATGAATGCAATCGTGATTGACTTTGTATATATAAAAAACTAATTTAGCAATATATATTAATTTTCAAGTATTTTCTTTCAAAAAAGAAAATAAAATGGAACTCATTCAACACATAAAATAGGACGAGAAGGAATAAAAGGGTTGATATCAGAGTTCGTAAGTAATTGTTAATATTTTCTTATAACAACTCAAGGTATCATTTTTTGATATTTTAAGTTGTTTTACAACAACCATCCTTGAATGTCTTCAAATACGTGCTAACATACAAAGAAGAGTCATTGGAAGAATTGATTGACATTGGGTTAAATATGGGTTGTGAGTATATGTTGGCATATCAAAAATTAATTGTGGAATTTGTAAGTATCTATGTTGTTTTACTTCTTTGAGTTTATAGCTAATAGAACAAAAAAATCATTTATATTAGATATATGATTTATAATAGGCTATAAAACATGTAGGAAACAAAGTATGGAACTATGCCAGTAGAAGACTTGTTGCAACAAGGTATGAGACTTGGTTTTGAAACCATGTGTATAGTTCATGAGTCACTTCTTGTTATGGTACATTATTATTCGATTTACATTGATGTATATTATTTATTTCAATTTTCATTATTCTCACCAATGTAGATACACTTGCTATACTTTATTTTTTTGTTTGTAGATGGGACAAGATAAAGAAGATGAAAACAATTGATGTAATCAACAAAAAATTTGTCCAAATAACCCAAGTCATGGAAGTAGCTCACGCATTAGTAGCAGCTCCAATAAAGAATGATGATCTATTTGAATATCAATGCAACTTGTTGTATTTTTTGAAATAATTATCTGTGAAAATTAGACATTTTGTTTAATGTAATGGACATAATGTCCCAATTCAAAGACAATGGGTTACCAATAACAATCCCATTTTGTATGACAAAGAGTATCTTATTGATATATAATAAAATACGTTTTAATTTATTCTATTGTGTTATCCAATGTCGTGAAATGTTACACCACTAATTAAATATATGGATAATTAAATATTATAATGAAGCGATGCAAAATCTGATAATATAACCAATTAATCCAAATATCATATATAAATGCACTAATCAAATTTTAATTTATATGAATATTGTTATGAGATTTATGTTGTTTTTTCGATGAATAACTCATTTTAAAAATCACAGTAATTGCACTGTCATAGGTTGATGTTTCCAAAAAAGAGAAAATCTCAGACAAAAAACTGGTGCGTCCATGACATAAACATGCACTGGTGTATACATTATATAAAAGCATCGTTACGACATCATTTTTGCATGATCGGTGCCTTTTTGGATATTGATAACACAAAGGCATTTAATTCTTCAGGCGTTATTATTATTTCCAATTAACACCTTGGTGCATTGTAATTCTTAAAGCATGAGTTCTTTCATAGGACTAACACCCTGGTGCTACAAAATTGTATTTCCGGCCCCGATGCATTATTAAAATTAACAACACCGATTATTTTATACCCGTAGCACATTGGTGCATTTATACAAATCATGTGCATTGGCGTTGAGAGTTTAAATAAAAGCACTCGGTCTGCAATATTTTTTTGCCTGCTTCAATGTCCTTCCTAAAATGAACACCTCGGGGCATTTTTTGATATGTATGCATTGGGATAGTATACATTTCAAGCACTGTTGTTCTTTGCATTCAACACTTAGGTTCTTTTAGTTATGTATGTAGTCATGATGCTTTTATATATGTAGCACTCCAGTGTTGTTTTTCCATGAAGCGCATTGCTTAAAAAACATCTGTGAAAACCTCTAGTTGCCTAGATTTTTAAGTTGTGATGGAGTTTCATTATAATTTTCATTAAAATATCTGCCATCGAAAACATATGTTTTAGCGGATGTTCTTTTTACATTTTTTGCCAACTTTATACCACCAAAAACCTCCGTAGAAGATATTTTCCTTGCAATGGAGGTTAATAAAGAGGAAGAGTGAGAGATAGAGAGAGTGATGGAGGGGAGATGGAGGGAAGAATAATAAAGGAGGATGGAGTGATGGATATTAAGATAGAAGGAGAGAGGTACATACAAAGCTAGAGGATATATGTAAAGAGTGAGAGAAAGAGATCCATCTATCTCCAGCCACTCTCCCTCTCTCTCAATCACATGCTCAATTTCTCTTTTCCTCTCTCTCTCTCTCTTTATCCCTCTCCCTTTATCCCCCCCCTGCCGTCTCTCCAATTTCTCCCTCCTCTCCTCTATCTATCATTTTCTTTCCCCCTTAATTTATTATATTTCCCCTTTAATCTCTCTCTCTCTCTCTCACACTTACACACAAACACCCACTCACCCACCCACCCACACACACACACACACACATCTCTATAGTTATCCCCCCTTGACTCCCTATCTCCCATCTCTCTCACACTCTTTTTCGTACTACCTCTTTTTCTCTTCCCTACCTCACTCCCCCTCCGTCTCCCTTTCTTTATTCCTACATTCCTCTCTCCCTCCCTTAGTTCCTCCATTACAAAAAACCCCCAATGTTCTATCTCTCTCCCCGTCCCTCCTTCCCTCTCTTTCTAAACATTCCTCCACCTCTCTCTTTAGGGGATCATGGAAAAACATTGAGGTTGCAGTATATTTACAGAATCGTGGTGAAAGATTGAGATGATCCAAAAGAAATGTAAAACTTACAACCTCAAGATTAAAGGAATTTCTCCCTACCCTATTCTCTTGATTGAAGCTAGCCTCTCACCCATGGAAATCATGACTATGTTTAGGTATTTTATGTACAACAAGAAGTACAACATGGAAGCCAAGAGGAGATAAAGGAGGAGATCATCTTAGAGAATAAGGATGATATAAAAAACACTATAACTTCCAAATTTAAGAATAAGTCGTGGGATAATAAGGACTTATATGGAAAAAAGAAGTTAATATATTATAAGGAGGCTATCAACCTCACCCTTTCTAAGCAAAATTATATTTTTATCTTGACCAATGCTAAGAGGAAAATGAACATTGCAAAGATAAAAACTAATTCTCATGAGCTTCGAAGTGAAACCAAGCGTTGATCTATTCTGAAAACACTTTGGGACAAAAGAATTTGCCCTTATTGTGATACTAAGAGAGTTGATGATGAAAAACACTTTCACTTGGATTTCATGTCCCTTACTCACATTTGTTCTCCTTTCCAAAACATTTGTCACACTACCAACCTTCTTGACTTGTTAAGTTAGCAAAACTATAGTGATCTGAGAACGCTTATCTCCCTTATTTTTTTATCATAGAAATAAACTATTAAAGAGCCCCAATTAATCACTTACGTTCTTAAGATATGATAAACCATATTAATCACTATTTATGAATATTAACCATCATCATCAATAATACACTCAAATACAAATACATTTTAAATATACATACTTAACATGAAGTGATTCTTCTAATTTTATTTTAGTTCCTCATAATATCATATTAAAATATTTATCTTCAAAATTACATAAATG
>APFE030979238.1:49187-72632 GCA_000404065.3 Pinus taeda
ACCAATTACATGTGTGAAGAATGAGTCAATGTTGTCTGACTCCTTCATGTACAGATTCTCAAAATCTCTCCTCAGCAATTGTAGTTTTGCTGTCTTCACTTTCTCCATGCCTTGATAGGCTGTCTTGAGGGTTTGCCATGCTTCCTTGGATGTCTTAGCCGCTGTTATCCTTGGAAACACACTCTGGTCCACTGCTTGATACAAAAATACAAGGGCTTTTGAGTCCTTCTTCCTATTGCTCTTCAGCAGATCCTTCTCTCCTGGAGTTAGTCTATTAAACTCATTTTCATCTGCTGGTTCTTCATAACCACCTTGAACTAATTCCCATAAATCTTGACAGGCAAACAGGGCTTTCATAGTTATTGCCCAGTGGTCATAGTTCTTCCCATTGAACTGTGGGAGCTGGGTGTTAAACATACCCATACCAGTGCTTGTGCTGGCCATTCCTTGCTTCCTTAGTTATGCTTCAATTTCTTGACTGTATATTTTAAAGCAACTGACTGCTGCAACCAAAAGACTCCTCCCTTCAGCGTCTTTGTCACCTTCAAAGAGTCTAAGCCTGCTCTGATACCACTGTTGGGGATTTTTAAGGGCAAAATCCAAAAAACAAACAATTTAAGCACACAGAGGCAATGCTCTGTTTCCGTTGCTCCAGGATCTTTTGTGCACAGGGAAGCTTTAAAAGAAAAAAAATTTACTAAACAGAGTATTGCACCACCATAAAAGATTTCCATTCATTAAAATAAATTCACTGAGACATATTCATCCTCTTTCACTCAGAGGGATTCACCAAAACATTACAAAAGAAATTACTCTGTCTCCTTTGAAATTTTACACCACTACGTGGAAAAATTTCATTTACATTCACTGTTGTGTGAAAAACAAAAATTACAAAGATTTACAGTTTTACTTTTTTACTGCTGTGTGAAACAATTCATGGTTTTTTATACAAACCTCCTCTGGTTTTCTTCTTTCACCTCTTGGCCTTCTCCTGCACTGCTGTGCGTTCTTTTCATTTCTTACATTACCAAAAAAAACAACTCTACGCTGCTGTGTTTCATACCAATAAAAATAGACTTTGTCTCTTCTACTTTTTTTTTTACGCGCTGTGTGTTTTACACGGTTTCATTACAAAAGTCAACGGAACAAAAAAAACATTAAACTTCATTATTTAACCTATATTTATGAACGCCATTTAATTCTCAGCATGGCCATATGAATTAGATTTATGATCGAAGGTACTTCATAAATTAATTTACTGGTCAAAAAGAAACTTTACGCAATCTCCATTCCCTGCAGAGCGTACCCAGCTTTGACCTCAATCCGACGGCGGAGAATCCAGGAGCAGATCGGACGACCATTTTTGACCAACTTTTATCGGTGATGTCACCCCTCATCCACGCGTCAACACTAAGTTTTATCGGAGCGCCTAAGTACGGAAACCACCTCACCCAAAAAGCGGTCCGACATCCTTCAAGCGGTTTTGTGGTTTACTGCGGTGGTATTGGTGTTGGTACGGCATTGGAATTACATTTTCAACAAGATTATGGTTGGTAATGCCAGAGAGTTGCAGAGAATACCCACTCGAGATCCCTGTGGTGAGCTCGTTTGATGGAGAGTGAAGTAAGTTGGCATGAATATATAGTTGTGGGGTTCCAAGTTGGGGAAGTAGCTTCAACAATGTGAAACAAAGGGGAAGTCTCGTAGCGGTTTGAGTCTTAATTCTCAGCCAACCAACGGATCTAATTTATATTATGTCTGCTGTGACTGGAGCATTTGACTTGAATGGATGGCAATATTCAAATGAATTGAATTGAATGTTTAGGTAATGTGTAATTGTTCAAGTAAAGCTTGAATTCGTGAAGTCACCTCTGGCGGCTTTGCAAATCACGCATGCAATTGCAATTTCAAATGGCACATACATCATTTCGTGGTTTTGCCTTTTCATTAATTGATGTAAACTCCTCTTTCAGACCAATACAGTGCACACACAAATATTGTTGTATGTGTTTCCTTAAATCTTGTACTTTGTAGGTTTAGGGTAGGTCGAGGAATATGACCAACTCAAAGATTTACCTGGAGAGTGTTGAAGGGGTGTTAAGAGTCCCTTTAATTGACTTGAATTTCGATGAGCATTACTCAAAATACAGCGGTGGTCATCCACCAAAGCTGCTCGGGATTCAGAAGGAGCGTGCTCCGTAATTTAGGCATCAGCAATCTTTTTTTCTTTAAATTAAAGAGAAGCACTTTTAACTGTTCTGACTATTATCCTTTTACCGAAAATCTATCCGGATGGTGAACGAGTCTATATATATATAATAAATTGGATTTCACTATATATATTTACATTCTTCAAAAATTGTTCTTTTTTTGGCGTAATCATTAACAAATTGTAAATTTGTCCTATTAAAAAAATGGTGAGATTTATATTTATACTATTTAAGTGATAAAAAATACTTAATTTCTCAATCTAATGGATCAATAATCTCACATGTATATATTTTCAATTTAAATTAAATAAAAGTTACCTACATAATATTTAGGTGTAAATAAATTTTCAAAATATGTTATATAAGGTGTAAATAAATTTCAAAATAATGTTATATACTTGTGCAAATAAGTTAATCAAAATTATATAATATTTAATATTTTTTAATGTTAATGTTATATTATTATTATAAATAGTAATTTTTTTGGAAAAAAAAATCTTAATTTAATTTTAATTTACAATTTATTTTTTTTAAATGTTAATGGTGTTTATTAAGAGCAATCTTTTGACTTATGTGCTTAAGAAAAAATAAAAATATAAAAGTAAACATCAGAAATTAAGTGTTGTAGTAATTATTTTTCTCTTTCTCTTTTTGCTTTGAACTTTCTATCACCCCCTTATTCTGGGTCAGTTCGAAGTTTTCCTCGTGGAGGTCCTTTCTCTTAATCAGAAATTTTCAAAGCATGAACTCTCTTTGTACCCACCATCCCATCCTCTTTTTGTGCCACATTTTTCTGTTGATGTGATTCATAAATCACTTTTGATTCTATACCATTCTATTTGTGTGTTGTATTTCCAACATGTTTATGAGCTATTTGTGTGTTGTATTTCCAACATGTTTATGAGCACTCTCTTCTTCTTGGTCCGATGGGTTCTTTGTGATTTCCCCTTCTTCCTCCTCTGTGATGAAGGGTTCAAAATGTTGTCATCCTTTTGTTTTGCATTCCTACCCCTTTTTCTTTTTTGGATGCTTTTTTGCTTGGGGGCATGTGTCCTACAAATATCATGTTTAGTAGCTTGAGAAACATCTAAATGTTATATTATCATAATGCAGAAGATGGATCCACTAGAAGGTTTTATGTTCATCGAAATGCACTCAGGTAGAGTTTTACTTGGATCCATCTCCACACATATTATGGCAAAAGTAAATAAACATTTCTCCATTCTTTTAGAGTCCAACTTTTTAAATGACCCCAATGAGTTTCCAATATCCTCAAGAACCTTGTGATGCCAAAAGGGAAGGGGAAGATTTGATAACCTCACCCATATTGGCATTATTGAGACCACTATTGTTATGGAATCAAAATTTGGGAACCAATGGTTGATGAAAAGACCTCATCCTGGGTATTGAACTAAACAATGAAAAAACCTTCTGAGCATAGCTATATTTCACAATGCCTTGTCCAGGTTGAAAGAACCCATTGGTGCAAAACATTAGACTTCGGCCAAACCTATTGAATCTACAAATCACTACTCTAGATTGATGAATAGGAAAAAGTTTATTTACTTCTATTAGGTTTACCTCCATGGTGGGCACTTGTTGTTGTTGTTATAAAATGTATGGTCTAGAAGAGTATTCTGGTAGATCTAATTGATTAGAACCCTTACCTCATGTTGCATCCTTTTAGGAGACTGAACCTCCTAGGTTCCTAGATCTCAAAGAACCCCCAATGTAGCCTTAAATTCAATGCAATGGTGGAACTTCTTGAAATGTTGTAATCTGTAACTGAAATAGAGCTTGAAGTTGCTTCCCTTCATGAAGAAGACGCTATATGTCTATGATTCTGATGTGGTGGACAATTAGCAAAGGAACTTCAAGACTGGTGAATGGAACAATGAGAGCTCTGGGACGAGCACAATCATGTCTCAGGGAAAGGGGAAGAATATGAATTATAATGTTGCTTTCTGTGTCGTTCACCAGAATCCCAAGAAACACAAAATTAATTGTCAAATGGAGGAACCATACATAGCGTAAGGCGGCCAACATCAACAATAGTAACAACACAAATCTGTTGTTGCGAAGAAGACAAATTCCATATTCTTGGTGAAGAAACCCAGAGCCTGCATTGAATGTGGGTAGGATTTCTCATCCTAGAAGGCCTTTTTTAGGCACATGAGATTCCATCTGGAGCAACAATGGAGGGGCATCCTGCCTCGACAAGGCGTTTGCCAAGAAAGAGAGACCTTGATGATGATGTCGAATGGATCATCCTCCTTTGTTCCATGACCCATCCAACAGGTCACAATAGATACATAATTAATCACAGGTGCAAAATTCACTCATTAAAACATAACAAGTCACTCATTAAAACATAGCATTTAATCTTATGGATTAATACTAAGTTAAAACTTAGCATTAGCTTCATGTATTGGAGAAAAGCCAAGCCCCCATAATTTTAACCAAACTTTATATGCATCACAGACAAAGTAACTTTGGTTATCTTACTTTGAATACATTTATCTTACTTTGAATACATTGAAAAATGAGAAACCCACAATGAAGCTTCAAATCTGGTTATCCAATCAAATTAAAATTAAATAATTTTAAATATATTTTTTTAACCAATAATTTGGTTAATTCTGCTGAATAAGATATATTTGCAATACTGAACTGAAACATAGAGAATCAATGCTCTTGCGAAAGCTATAGTCACTCAGAAAAAGACTAATAAATAACTCTTCCTCTTCCCCTGAACTAATTTTGAATCTGACCTATTTGGTTGTGGACGACATTCAACATGACATTGGAGCATTCTTGTATTCAAAATTTTACAATGTTTATAGATATGAATTTACTATGATCCAATGTTATGGTAGCTCTATGAATCTGACCTGGCTTTATTGCCACTAACTCATACTTTTACCTTGAGAGCATTGAAAGGTGAAGCACAGCCACTTAAGTTGAATTGAATTTTGATGAAGCTTAGATAGAAAACAGTGACAACCAAACCCCACTAACTCAGACTTTTACCAGGAGAGCATTGAAGGGATGAGCATAGTCACTTAAAGTTGAATTGACTTTTGATGGCGGTTAGATAGAACACAGTGACAACCAAACTCCAAAGCTGGTTGGGATTCAAAAGGGGCGTGCTCGAGGACGGTAGACTCCGAGTTGCAGACTCTAATTGCCATAATCTCCCCGCTGTTTTTTGGACGTGCTCGGGGACAATAGACTCCGAGTTGCAGACTCTAATTGCCATAATCTCCCCGCTTTTTTTTTTAGGACGTTTGAAAAAACCTACTTTTATCACTTTGAACTAGTTATGTTTTTTTGTCGATGGTTGTTTTGATGGTTTCTTTTGGTTTGATTTTTTTAAAATATGGCCAGAATTGATTGAAATCACAAGTTTTATGGGTCCTTACACCATCAAGGTGCCCTGACGGATTTTTAGGATGTTAAATATATATATATATATTATATATATATAATATATATATATATATAGTCGAAAAAACAGTTTAAATACACAAATCAAGAATTTCACCGTATTTTTTTTCTTCCAGCATTAGAAAGTGCAAAAATTGGCACCAAAGGCAACTCCTCTTTTTTTTCTTTTTTCCTAAAAAGTGTCATATTTGACTTTGTTAACTTCAGTTTTATACGAATCAAAAGTGAAAAAATTGCCCGATGAATTTACAAACTATATAAAATTTCTTTACTCTTTTTTTTGAAGTACATAAACAAAAAAATTCAACTAAGAATATTCTACCTCAAATTCATTCATTTATTTTTCTATTCTACTTCCATCTTCATTCATCTATATCTCTTACTTATTATTTTAGTTCGACATAAATTTGCTATTGCTATTTTTAAGTTAATAGATATATTTATTTAGAAATGAGTTTTTAAATTTTGATTTAATTATTAATAATGATTATATAATTGGTAGAAATTTAACTTTCGCAAAATATTTTAAAATATTTTATTAATTGTTATAAATAGAAGTTTTGAATTTATTTCAAAAATAGTTATGTCTTTTTTTCTCTTTTAATTAATCTGATTAATTAAAAATATTTCATATAAACATGTGTCATGTGAAATGAGTTATGTTTTTTGGACATGTGGTATCAATAAACCATGGTATTGTAACAAAACTTATTTACAAATTAATAATTTCCATACTAAATTAAATTATGAAATTTTCATGACTAAAATCATATTACATACTTTTTTAAATAATATAAGTTTAATTTCATATATTAATTCTTTTAATAATAATAATAATAATATAATTTAGATAAATTATTATGTTATTTTAATATTGACAATAATAAAATAAATCATAAAATAAATATTTTAATATCTATTATTAAATGTATAAATTTAATTCATATTAAAATTTAAGATTAATAAAAAATTTAAATACAATTTATATTCGCCTAGAAAATTAACTTTCTTACTCTTCGTTTCTTCCTTAGAAAAGAATTTGGATCAAGAGGGGAAATTCCTCTTTATCCATAGATGCAATAGTCATTTAAGTTTAAGTTTTGTTACTTCACAGGCTAATTCATAATCCACTTTCTTGGAGATATACGATATTTTTTCCTTCAATAATTGAAGAGGCAAATTGTAACATGCTTGATGAATTAGTTTTAGGATTTAAGATTAATTTAAAGTTTGTATTTATATGGATAGCTATTATACTCTTTGGTTGTGTTTTTGTTGTTCTTTCCCAGATTTTGGTAAAAAGATGAGGTTTTTAATTTAAAGGTTTTTAATTTAATAAGTTTAACGTAAAATGGAGATTGTGTATTTTTATCGCTGTTTTAATGGAAATGATGTATTTTTATTTTTAGGAAAGCAAAGATAGATCCATCAATAGATAATAAGCTCAAAAGTAACATAGAGATTGTGTAGTTTTATCTTTACGAAAATAAATATAAAGCAATAAGTATGTAACAACTTTGAAATTTTGGATATTTTTAAGATATTTGTTTTAAACTTATTAATTTACATTTTATATAAATTTATGGTATGAAATGACATCAACTCATTTATAATATAAAACTAAACTATTTTTATTTAAAAAAATAATTAATTAAAAATCGTTGAATGGCATGCATGCCTTCCTGCCTACAAAATCACTTTTCAATGATTTGAGGCTCTTGTCCAATTTCAACATAGAAATTACAATGAATAGAGAATGTCTATCTGCATATTTGCAATGATTTGAGGCTCTCATCCAATTTCAACTTAGAAATTACAATGAATAGAGAATGCCTATCTGTATAAAAATTTCTTACAAAAAGCTATTAATCTACATTTTATATATGAAATGATCACAATCCAAAAGATAAACTACTTTTATTTAAAAAAATAAATTATTAATTGAAAATCATTGAATGTCATGGATGCCCTCTTGCCTACAAAATCACTTTGCAATGATTTGAGGCTCCCATCCAATTTCAACTTAGAAATTACAATGAATAGAAAATGCCTATGTGCATAATAATTTATTACAAAAAGCCCTACATGGATTTGAGGCTCCCCATCCAATTTCAACTTAGAAATTACAATGAATAGAGAATGCCTAGGTACATAATAATTTATTACAAAAAGCCCTACATGGATTTATGAGAACCATTATGTTTACATAATGAGGTTGGAAAA
This sequence comes from Pinus taeda, assembly GCA_000404065.3. Classification (NCBI taxonomy): domain Eukaryota; kingdom Viridiplantae; phylum Streptophyta; class Pinopsida; order Pinales; family Pinaceae; genus Pinus; species Pinus taeda. The sequence continues at coordinate 57,068 of APFE030979238.1, forward strand.
TTTATGATAAATAATTTATTCAAACTAATAAAGTTTGGGATTTTCTTTTTAATTTTTTTTAAACAACCAAATAATAATGCATATCAATGAGATTTTATGTATCAACATAGAACATTCAATAACATGGATATTGTACATTTGGATATGTATAATTATTAAATACATGTTTTTTAAAAAAAAAATCAAACGAGATTTTATTAAAAAAACTAAAAACCAATTACATATTATGTCTGTTATTAATATGATATTATTTTTAATTTTAATAGGGCAACAATAGACATCATATTTTCTAATTCTTATTATGTTGATTTTCATTATAATATTTTCAAAAGATTCACATCTTCCCTTTTACTCAAATGCTGTTTCTTAATTTATTGTATTAACTTTTTCCTCTTTGCAAAGCTCTTACGACGAAACAAAAATATTATCCCCATGTGTATAGTGATATTTTGAAATTCATGTTTAGAATGATTAAATATACTGTTGTTTAGATTATTTTTTAAATTTTCAATTGCATCATAGAAAGCCATAACACTTTTCTCAAAAACATTAAGAAATTTTTTTTCAATTTAGATGTTGGATGTACTTGCATTAATAAAATATCTTTTCAAATAATTTTATTGTAGGATATATCTTACTACATTTTTAAATTAATAGAAAATGAAGTGTTATTTATTATTATTAAATTTAAAAATACATTTCTTTAGAGAATGAAATCTAAGTGGAAAAAGAATTAAACTTACTAAATACCACTTAGCTAATATCCTTTAACAAAATTTATCTTAAAAAATTATAAAAATAAATAAACAATATCATTCTTAAAATTATTTTGTTATTTATTTATTATTATAAAAATTATTGCAATTTTTATTAAACAAAATTAAATAAAAGAAAAGAAAAAGTTAGGTATAATAAAAAAGAAAATCACTAAAGAAAAAATTCACTGTATTTTTAATAACCTATATATTTGTGACTATTACTAAGAATACTGTAAAAAAATCCATAGAAGTTAAATCCCTACCATTCACCTCATAACTAGCATAATCATAGATATACATTTAAGAAAACATGTAACAATAATTTTAACCATGGAGATTTATCTCCATCTTAACATGGAGAATATTAACTTGTAAATATTCTTTTATTTCAATACCATGGCTTATCAACACCACATGTTTAAAAACTAATAACTCATTTCATATGACATTTTGTTTTTAATTAATCAATATAATTAAAAATATTGAAAAGTTATAGCTACTTTTGAAATAAATCTTAATATTCAATTTATAATTAAACCTTTAATTTATAACTACTACAAAGGATAACCAAATAATATTAATAATAAAATTAAAATTCTAAAATTATTATTTTCAAAATAGAAAAATAAATTATTGATAATTAAATTAAAATTAAAAAAAACCTATTTAAAATAAAAATACTTAACAACCATACTACACATAACACATAATACATATACTACATAATCATGCAAATTCCTTACAATAAAAAATAAAATAGAAACATCTACAAATATAAATATGAGTACTCCCAATAAAAGTGGAAAATTGAAAATACATCTCTCTACATAACTATGAAAAAGAAAGTTGATGAGAGGAGAAAGTTGACCAGAAGAGAACCGGACACACTCTTCTTAAGGCATTGACGACCAATGTACAAAACATTTTACTAGTACTAGTTATTTCAGCATTGCATTTGAAAAATCAATAAGAAATTTGAGGAGAAAATATAGTGCACATAAATTTCACACAAAAAAATATCCGTATATTACTAATAAAGACCAAAATACAAGCCACATAAATAGTCCTCATGAGATTTAACAATTTCTAAAGTGAGAGATTATTACTGAGAAAATATCGTAACAGTGCTTAACAACTAACATACTAATCTTACCTATATACTATTGTAAGCATTATTCCAAGTCCCCAAATTAATGGTTACATTACATCGTTACAAATAATATTACAAGATTCACAAATGACATATAGTCATGTATGCTTGACTAGTCTTCATCAACACTCATATCCACTCTAGAATCTTGCAAACATTGCTCTTTTTTCACCACCTCATCTTCGAGTTCTCACTTGAACTCCATTTAAAACATAAACACCTTTGACCATATTTGAAGAACTTGCATGATCAACAATGTTTACAAACTCATCTCATTGAGGCTTTCACAATAAGAGTTGTCAAGTAATGAACCATCCTATGGACTAACCATCATTTGTCTGATATTTCACTTTCGGCTATTCGTCAGTTGCTGGGATGGAGTTTTGGATAATGAATGTGTTCAAAAATTGATAAAACAAATTTACCTTATAAACACAAAAGGATCTCATATTATAACTTGTAGTCCTTTTTCATGGGTTCCAAGTGCCAAAAACAACCAACCGTAACAATGTAAACATAATCAAACTAGTGATGTGTTTCAGGGTATTGAAAAGCCAAAAAGCACTAATATATTTTTGTTAGAACTATGAAATCTCACAAAATAAGCTTATTTATTTCATTGACCATGGCCATTATTTATACAACCATGAGCCGGAGAATCAATAGTGATCTCCACCGACTCCTACTGACCATTGATTACCCCGTCATCCTATGAATATGGCTTGCCATCACATGAACAATCACGGATGACATCGGGATTAATACTCTAAGACCTCCCTTTTATGGTGAAGACCTAAACTTTAAGGTTCCTGTTAATCTTAATCTCAGCTAAGGATTACAATAGTACATAAGAAAAACTTGATAAGAGGGCTTTCATTTTTCGTCGTTGGTTTTACATAGCTTCATTTATGAAGCCCCAAAGCAATCCATTTCCACGCTTACATTATCAGCCTTGTTGGATGCAATTATACCATTCAACGCTCCAATAGTTAGTTTCTCGCAATCTATTTCCACGCTTACATTAGCAGCCTTCTTGGATGCAATTATACCATTCAACGCTCCAATAGTTAGTTTCTCTTTTCCAACACACAAATCAAGTGCCACCACGTCTTTCACGTTGAGTTCATCAATTTTAACCCATTCTCAACAACTTTGTGACTTAGTCTCACAATTCCGAATGATACCTCTGTCGTTTAACAAATTAACTCCACAAAATAACCAAACATCCAAGTATTTTGAGGCTCCTCCACATGCGTGGCTCAAATGGGCTGGCAGCTCATTGTCCTCCTCATCATTGCTCCACATCGCTACACGCAGTGGTCGTACCAAGCTCCACACCCATCGCACAACATTACCAATCCACCAACTAAAGTCATAAGCAAAAATGTATTGACTAAGCTCGGTAAGATTTACATTGGCCAAATCTGCTTCGTAGGAATCCACGACCCAGATAGTGTCATCGTATCCCTTGCAAGGCACTTCTTGGCAACCAGGGTGGGTTGTTCTTGTTGCTACCTCACAGAAAGCCCCCTAGGCTGCTCCTCAATGAAAAATCTCAACACTCATATTTTCAGTGGACACTCGGTTGCAGACACTCCTATCTGTAAACACTCTATTAAAAATTTTCTGTGATCTATACAATAAATTTATCATGGTTGGCATAACCCTCTTCAAAGGACACTTGGTTGTAGGCACTCTTATCTACCAACACTCCCTAGAAACTCTCTGCATCTACGCCACACAGGCATCACGGTAGGCACAACTCTCTTCAGTGGACACAGTTTTAGACACTCTTATCTACCAAAACTCCATTGGAAACCCTCTAAGATCTATGCCACAGAGGCGTCATGGTCAAAACAACCCTCTTCAGTGAAAACACAATTTTGCACACCAACGCTTAGTCATTGACAATGTAATTGCAATCACTTGGATCTTACGCAACATATGATCCAAAAGGGGGCAAAGCTCCAAGTGAATCTGGGTGTGTTATTCCCAACAATTATCACACTATGCCACTTTCCCACAATAGCAAGAGCTCTTTCTCTCAAATCGAACCAAACAGATTGCAATGTACTTCTGCTGAGCAGGCTATAGCTCCTCCTCTTGGCAGCTTGATCCACACTCACACGGCCCACAACACATGATCATACAACCAACAACATCCATGCTTGGAAACCTACACACGGGAACTTATCCACTTTATGGTGTGTGATCAAAAAATGGTGCACTTCCAAGGCCTAACACATATTTTCCCTGAGCACAAGGCCTCACCACCACTGCCTCACATCCTCGGTCTCCAGTGCTCCATGTCATTCTTCCAACTCTTGGGTCTCCTTAATACATCGAATACTCTCTGGGATCGAACAACACATTGCTTCAATTTTTATACTCCATGTGGGCAACGGTTCTTCGACAAACCTCAACGCCCACAAAACATAGTGAATTACTCCTCTGGAAAACAATTTCCCTGATCGCGAAGACAACTCTCTGGTGCACAAGCTATTAAGCTCCTTTACGCCCCTTCTTAGCTCGCAACACAGTGCCCAACACTCACATCTCCTTCCAAACATAGGGCGTGATCTTTCTAGATACACAGAGCGCAACTCTAACAACAACAGATGCAAATAAGGGTTTGTTCCTCCCCCACACGGTTTCCTCACATTGATTTTAGTCCACCTACTCCAACGACGACACTGAGAAACTCAAATCGGCATCGAAAGGAGGTCCACAGTCTCTCTCACCATTCCACAACGTGTAGCAAATATTCCATTGAACAACTTGATCTTCACCTCGGCTTCAAGAAGCCCCGCAATCAACTAGTGCACTTCCACAGTCAACTCTCCACTGTCGAGAGCTCAATCCATGAATTTCTCAACTCATATGCTAACCCTTGGTCATGCTTATGCCCTCTTTCAGAGAACACTGGAACACACACAACTCCACAACACAGGTTGACACTACACACCTCGTTTGACCCTCTACAGGTTATGCAGCTGCACCAAAATACCACAGTTGGATCTATGTCGTGCAGATGCTCAATATGACATGCTAACACTTTACACTTCAACAGAACACTGAGCCCTCATCTCTTCACTCCACCGAGAACACTTGACCATGGCTTTGATACCATGTTAGAATGATGAAGACTTACAAAGTGATATATTTTATTTCATTAGCCATCGCCATTATTTATACATCCATGAGCCAGAGAATCAACAATGATCTCCACCAACTCCTATGGAATATTGATTACCCTGTTGTCATATGAACAGGGTTTTTCATCACATGAAAAAACAGTCATGGATGACATTAGGATTAATACTGTAAAAAAATTATTCAACATTATTCAATAATTGGTTCTCCATTTTTACAAACAGAATGAAAAACTACACAAATCTCACCGCAACAAAATCAATAATCATAAAACTATCCACTTCCACTAGAAGCATCATTGTATCATGACCATCCATCATCATCTCCATCTTTCTTTTCTCACTAAGACCCTAGCAATTATATATTCTTTATCAATTTTGAGAAATCACATATTTTAACATCCAAAAGAAAATTTGCAATTAAGTCTCCAGATCGTGACAACAATTTATGTCATCATCCAAGGTGAATACGCAGATTCAAATTAATATTTGTAAGCGTAATCAAGTACAACAAGAACACTAGCATCGAAGTAGGCACAAAAGCAGTTGGGGAATTTAAACAATTCTATTTTCTGCAATAAAGATAAATATAATCTCACAGACCTACATATTTTATAGAGAATCAATTATCACAGCCTCACACATCTTCGTAGTAGCCCTCTCTGAGGGAGTCAATCCAAAATTGGCTTTGCTACCAAATAAGAAATTTGAGGACAACACATAGTGCACATAAATTCCATAAAAGAACTATTTGTATATTTTCAATCAAAACTAAAATACAAGCCACATAAATAATGTTCATGAGATCTTACAATTTCTAAAGTAAGAAATTATTGTTGAGAAAATATCTCAACAAAACTCAACAACCAACAAAGTAATCTTACCTATATATTATTGTAAGCATTATTCAAAATAAATCCACAAGAAGAAATGGTAAGGAAACATTTGTTGGTTGGATGCTGGGAATTCATCAGAATGAACAGTGCACAAATTAAGGAATGGATACAAAACAACTGGACTTCCCTCCTTGGTTATAGGTCAAAATTTAGTGTGATTGTAAATGATTGGTTTGGCTTCAACTTTATAACGGAAGAGGATGAAGCCAAATTTTCCACTTTACCTTGGGTAAAAGGATGTGGTGTCCTAGCATTAAAAAATTAGAAAGTGGGTTTTGACCCAGTGGTGGAGGCCCCCTAGCATAAGATCATATGGACTAAATTTCCTCACCTTCCCATTGAGCTTTGGATGAAGAGGGAAATTTGGGAAATTGCCAACAAAGTTGGGAAATTGTATTACGTGGATGAAGGTTGCATGGGCATATTAGATAAAAAAGCGGCTTATTTCTTGGTGGAAGTGAATTTATTGAGAGGTCTTCCAACTGCTATCAAGATATATTGGGAAACATTTTCCATTCGTCAACAAATCGAATACTGGGGGATCCCATTCATGTGCCTAGTATGCCACGAAACTAGACACCTAATGGCCAACTATTCGAGTCGAAACTACGGAAGCCACTGTAGGAAAAAGGAGTCTATCTTTGTGACCGGACAACCTATTAATATTGAAAACAAATTTTCTTTGGATTGGTCCCCTAAAGATATGTTGGACATCACAAGAAAAGCCTCCCAAGCTACTCCAATATGTACAAGTTCCTTGGCCAGTGGTGCTACTTCTCTTATAAGGGATGAAGTTCCCTTTAATAAATATTTATGTGCCTAGGAGAAGCCCATTAAACACTCGCCAAGGAATCCCTCTAAAAGGAAAGGTAAAGATATCAACCTGATTCAAAGAAATTGAGCAAAGTTTCTTTGTTGTCCCTAGTTTGTAACACTGAAAATGACGATGTTAATTTGTCCCCCACATTGATAGATTCAAAAATACTTCCACTGCTAGGTAATCCCAAAATTGGTATTGAAGCTATATCAATAAAGAAACTTACTTCTCAATATTTGGTATCTAAGTCCACAGGGGGCCCGAAGAATTTTAACCCCAGCTGGGGGAAAACAAAGAAGGAAAACAAGTATAAGAAACTCTCCCTATGTGGCAATATTGTGACTAAACTAAATGCCCATTTCTCTGAAGATGTTGGGGAGACATTGTATCCTTCTTTTGATCCTGGACCAATGAACAGATCTCTTGAATGATCAGAGGAAGCTCCTTCCTGGGTTCTTAGAGCATCATATCCCAACACATCTGTTCCTTAATAAAGGTGATGTCTTTCAACATCAGAGGCTTGGGATCTACCATTACAATTTGATCCCTCAAACACCACATATCACAAAAAAACCCTTAATTGTCCTACTCCAGGAAACCATGTTGTCAAAGGAACATGCCCTAGAGATTCTTCTCAAAATATGTCCATCATGGCATGGTTGTGCCACTAGTTCATAGGGTTTCTTTAGGGGTCTAGCTTCCATATGAAACCCCACACACTTCTCCTTTCAGGCATTCATATTTCCTGTTGGTATTATACTTCTCAGTCATTGTAGGTTTTGGAATCATAGACTTCGTATTATCAATGTTTATCCCCCATATAAAAATCTTAAAGCTTTTTGGGACCTGATGGACTCTTCTAGAATTATGGACATTAATCATATGATCATGGTAGGGGATCTAAACTTTAAATTCCAGGTCGATGAGTGTTGGGGTCACATGTAAAAAAAGGATGCACTTTCCCCTTTCCTCATTGACCTTTTTGGTCGAAAAACCCTCAAATATATCACCCCTAATCCCCTCTTCCTGACTTGGAGAAATGGTCGATTGGGGTTTGAGCTCATTGCAAAAAGATTAGACAGGTTCTTTGTGGATTGTTTCTTGTTCCAAAGGTTGATCAACATCAAATCTTGGACTCTGTTCTCTGAAATCTCAGACCATGATGCTATCTCTCTGGAGTGGTAGGATGAATTAACATAAGGAAATATATCCTTTAAATTCAATCATATATGGGTCAACAATCCTGAGTTTCAAAACCTGGTCCTTAAATCCTAGTCTCCATTGATTTCTCCACCTTTGGATGATCCCATATATCGAATTATATACAAACTAAGGAGATTGAAGATTGTTGTTAAATCTTGGGTCCATTGCCAACAAGAAGCACTCAACTAGGAGTTACGCTTCATTGAACATGAGATTTCCCTCCTTATTGACCCCATTTCTCCTAGTCTATTCTCTGCCAAAAGAGTAGGGAAATTCTAAATCTGATTCAGAGGAAAGAGGAAATCGTCAAATATTGGAAGAGGAATGGAGGCAGAAAAGTTGCCTTGCTTGGATAAAGGGTGGAGATAAGAACACAAATTTTTTCCACTAGGCTACCTTCAAAAGAAAACAACGAAATATGATTTGGACTATCACAAATGTAGGTATTACCCTCCCCTCCCTTATGGATATTAAGCTGGCGGCTTTGCAACACTTCAAAAAGAAATTCATGGATAGGGACGAAGCTCATATGGTAGATAAAATGGACTTAAGAAATCATTTCCCTTGTCATGGTAAATGATAATGGTACATTACTCACGAATGCTCAAATATCAGAATTTGAATTGCTCCAGACTCTGAAGGAGATGGCCAAGGATAAGAGCCCAGGGCCCGATTGTTGGCTAGCTAAGTTTTTGCTCCACTTCTTTGAGCTAATGGGATCGAATCTAGTCAACTTGGCAGAGACTGTGAATCTTTTTGGGTTCATTTGAGGATCTATTAACTCCACCTTTCTTACTCAAATTCCTAAGATTCAAAAACTACTTTCTTTCCTTGACTATAGGCCAATTTCCTTTTGAAATGGTATTTACAAAATGATGTCTAAATGCCTCGCTAACCATGTCAAGAAGATTATTTCTCCTCATGTATCTATGGAGAAATTTGGTTTCTTGTCCTCCAGGAGGATACAAGATGCAATGGAAATTGCCCAAGAATGTATACATTCAATCAAGATGAGGAAGATAAAATCTTGTCTCATGAAAATCGACCTTTCTTGGGCACTTGACTATCTGGATTGGGAATATCTCACCATGATCTTGTACAAAATTGGGTTTAATCGTAGGCATGTTCCATGGATCAAGGCATGCATATCATCAACCTCAACGGATGTCCTCATTAATGGGGAGCCAACTCAATTCTTCAAGATACATAGGGGCCTTAGACAAGGTTGCATGAACTTTACTCTTCGTCCCATTTATGGAGTGCTTTAGTAGGGAAATATTTGCATTGAGAGAACTTGGCAATATTTCTGTTTGTAGGATTTTCAACACCTACAACCTGTCCCATCTTCTATTTGTGGATGAAATTCTTTGTGCTAGTACTACAAACATTTCATAATGGGCATTCTTCCGTAGCATATTATTGAAATTTGGAAACCCTACTGGGCTGCATATCAATAGCTCCAAATTAGAACTCATATCGGATGATGGTAATTTGACAAAGAAAATTGAAATTGCAAATTTATTTGGCATTACCATCTGCCCCTTGTCTAATGGCTTTCAATACCTGGGGTTCTTTTTAAAACCATGAAAATACAAAGTTCTTGACTGGGACTAGATCGTTTGCAAATTCAAGAAGATGATCACTTGATGGGACCATAAATGGAAGTCACTAGGGGGCAGGGTCATCATGACCAAGGTGGTGTTGCATATACTTCATTTTTTCTAGATACGTCTCTTTTATATTCCTCAAACCATTATTTATAAAATGAAATCCATTTTTGTTAACTTTATTCGGTTTGGTGTGTGCACACAGAGAAAAATTAACCTTGTGGCTTTTAGTACAATCTCCATGCTTGTTAAGTTGGGCAGTTGGGGAATCCTGGATCTTAGAAGATTCAATATCGCCCTCTTGAACATGAATTTGTGGCAGGCTTTCAGGGAAAGGGGCCTTTGGCATACCATTATATTCACTAAATATATCCACTTTCAGGGCCTAGAGGAATGGGTGCAGGCGGGGGCGCCATCGAATCCCAATGCATCATATATCTGGCACAGTTTCAGACATGATATTCCATGGATCTGCAACAATATCCAGTGTTTGGTGGGTGATGGACAACAAATTCTTATTGGCAGGGATTCCATTACAATATGTTGGGCTGCCACATATTATTGGTCCCCTTGATTCACACTCTCATCCAGTTGGGGTTCCATAATATGGCCAACCTAAGATCGAATAATCCCTTCCCTTTCCATGCTTCAATTAAGCCTCATGCTCTAGTTAGGCATTCCAGACACCTTGGCCACTGAATGAGAATCTTTCCGCAATCGTGTCACTCAGGCTGGCATATCATTCACTATGTGACTTGATCAACTCGTTTGGGGTGGATAGATTCTAAATGGGTGTATCGTTGCAAAGGATGTGCATGACTATATTTCCTCCAGAAGCCCTCCTCTTCCTCTTGGAGGCTACACCTCCAAATTATGGCTATGGGAAATTCCTTTAAAAAATAAATAATTCTTCTTGTTGGTCTTATACAATCATATCCTCACCTGGGATCAACTCTTAAAAGAAGGGTTTGTGGGGCCTGGTAGATGTTCTCTTTGCGAGTTGGATTTTGATGACTATCTCCTTGTAGTCATGCATTATCCCTTTATTTCTGAGATCTAAACAATTGTCCCTCTCCTCCTTGGTATCAATATCCATTATGACTGCTCCTCCTTTCTTTCCTGTTTTGAGTCTTGGTATCTTCAAGACATTGCTTATAGAGTTGCCCCTCCTTATGTCTTGTGGGGAGTTTGGTTATCTAGAAATAAGCTGAGATTCGAAGTTATTCCCTCCGACACTATGTCCGCCTCCCTCTGGATCTTGACTCTTTTCATGGAAATCATCCTCTAGTACCCAAAATCCTCATTCAGACCCATTTCATTCATTTATTTGGATGGAAGTTTCACGATTTTCTTCCTTAATGGTTCTTCCTTGGATGATGACTGTGGTTGTGGTGTCTTACCCAAATTGGATCCCTCTATCGACTACAAATTCTATTGGTCCTCTAGTGTTGGGGATAACTACCAAGCTGAGTTGTTGGCATTGTGGGGTGCCTTGCAATGCTCCAAATGGCTAGATTTAGACAATTTTATGGTTGTTGGAGATTTTTTGTTGGTGATCAGATGGATTCAAAGCTGACATACTCTAGATGTCCCCTCACTTTGCAACTAGGCACAAATGATCTCAAAGTTGAGGTCTGCCTTCATGGAGGTCTCTTTCCAACATATTTATCATGAGAAAAAGCCTTAAGCAGACCTTCTTTCCAAACGTGGGGTGCCCATGCTTGTTGGGTATATGTTCTTTGAGGTCTTACAAAGTGGAGCAATCTGCGAACAGGGGTTGTTTGAGCTATAAGCTCTACCCCTTGCTATTTTCTTCTATTTTATATTTTCCATTAGGATTTTGCATGAGTTGAAGCCACTCCTCTGTTTCTTTGTCTCTATTCTTATGTCGTTGTTACTCTTTGCAATGTATGCCTCATTGAGAGGTAGGGTAATTTTTGTTGGCACAGAAGATCTTTGTTGCTTGCTCCAATAGACATTAGTAAGAAGTGTTGTCTCCACTGGCTAAAGATCGATCGAAAATGTAAAACATTGCTATTAATATAAGAGTTTTTGTTTATTTCTACTGAAAAATGGTGATAAAAAATTTAAAGAGTGTCGGGCTCATTAAAGCCTAGCATGGCCTTGTATAAGAAAAATGGAATAATTTCAACTTTCATCTAGAATCCTTAATATCGACAGTTGTGATCCAAAACATTTGTAGAGTTGGTGTGCCATAAGAGTCCAGATCACCACCATCGCATGTAATATTCCAATAGAGCACTCCAATCATTTGCTCCAACTTTTTCTTCTGCCTTTTGTGCATCCTTTAACTTATTCTTTGATGAATTGTCGTCACCCGAGCTTGGACTGGAGGATGTCTTCCTCAGATCATTGGAGGATAACTACATCCTCATTCTTCACGCAATTTTTTGCACATACAAGTGGCCTCCCCCTACACTCAAGTGGCTCAGAAGCTTGTCAAATATTGGAAGATGATCATTGTATTTTATATCCTCTGATGTTGCTTGTAATTTCTCCCGTTAATGAGCATTTGTGTAAGCATCGCTTGCTGTCAGGCTTGAACCCAACTTGATTCTATTATATGTTTGAATGTCCATTCCTTATTCATCTCCTTTACTCATCCTTTCCATCACATTGCGCCTGTTGGTAACCAAATTGCCTACTCCTATACTTGGCCCAGAGAGATAAAATCCAGTAATGCACACTGATTCTATATTCATATCAAATAATGTTACATATAAATATATTTAGTGTTGTCTCAATATAGGTAGACTATCTTGGACACACAATCACTTGGTTGAGAGAATATCTCAACCACACACCAATCTAGAAATTCAGATATTAACAACTCCTAAGGAATAGGAACAGACTCCTTTACATAGAAAGAGTCACAACTGAGACAAGTAGGAATTAAATTTCCAAGTCACCCCCTTAATGACTACTTGTCTCAATCTCAATATGGAAAGTCTAGTTGTGGTCAAACATGACAAAATAATATGTCAACATCCATATAAAGGAACAACCATATACCGGAATGCATGGGATCCCAACTCTTGCAACCTCTAGTCTATTAGGATGCCCTTTGCATACATGGTTATGTAAACCATTATAACTGCATACATGTACCTGTACCTACAAATACCCCTCCATCATCATCATCGTGGGTTTTCTTGGATTACCCATAACCATGCTTTGAGTTTTATTGGCTTACCCTCCACCATGCCCAGGGTTTTCTTCGCTCACCCTAAACCATGCCAAGGGTTTTGTCGGCTAACCCTAAACCAAGCCTATAGGAATCCATGTCCACCTCACTCTCACATATGGTTTCTAGCTTACAAGAAGCCTACACTGCAATGTGGTTTCTGACTTACCACAAACCTAAAATCGCAAAGTGGTTTTAAGATCACCACGGACTTCATGGGGGTACACATGCCTCATCAGGCTTACATTACACACTCCAACTTTTGGAGTGACTAGGTACATACATTACAAAGACCAGTATAAAACATCCTGGACTTGCTTACTAATAAATTTATGTGACTCTTAATACACCATGAATCAGTTCCAAAAACTCACACTAATTCACACAAGCTTTCACTTTTTTGTCCATCATCCTTTAATATCTTATGCAACTCCTCTAATTCCATCTTTAGTATCATGTCTTCATCATGTCCTACAAATTTTTGTGTTGTTGGAATGACTAGTTCCAACGTACGCTTAGAATTGTAACAATAGTTGGTCAGACCAATGTCACTTTAATAACAACAAAAAATACCATGATACAACATACTTATTATTAAAATCAGCCTTAAAATCATCAGCATTACCCAGAAAATCTTGCATTTAAAACTGATGACTGACACATTTATGATTCGACCACCAATTTCCAACTACCCATTTATATTCTATGTAGCTCAAGCATCTTCAAGTTTTGTAAATCGAACAAATTACTGTAGTCCTCTACGCTTCCTGGCTCTGGAATGAGAAATAGTTGGTGACCTTCAGAATGCTTCCAATATCCAAACCCAAAAGTTGCATAGTGACAAGAGTAGTCGAACATTCTTTGCAATGCTTTATGATTTTCAATATGACCAATCCATCAATCTGAACTGATCTGAGTGGAGTGGCCACCTCTTCCACGACAGTAGCTTATGCATCATGTTCACCAGAGATGAGAAAATGAACCGCGTTGCGAGCTGAAGCTCAACAATTTTCTTGCCAGTCTTGGCATCCTTGGAAGCGTTGCCATTACCAAAATAAAAAAACTCCAATTGTGATTACAGTGAACGGATAAAAAAAATCCCAGATTCATAAAAAAAACATCTGCCTACTTAAGCTAATTCAAATCGCCTACATCAGAGGCAGCATAATTAGAATTTGAATTCTATGGGGAAATCCCAAGAGATTCTCCATACAGCTCGCCTCAGCATCCATTAGAAGACAGTCTTTGGAATCATTATTGAGACTTCCATCCATTAGAAAATTAACGGGGTTTATGCTTAGCAAACTAGTCATCATATTTAAACAAAAAAATTTCAAACCCTAATCACAAGAACTAGTGGCAGGATTATATTTGAAGCACAATTAACTGATTGTTGGCATTATGGCTAAAGTGTTGTCCTTGATGGAAACCCATTCAGGTGATGGATCACAGTACAATAGGACAGTAGCAGAGATTGATGATCAACTCTCAAATATTGAAGAAAATAAGGAGTACGCAGGCACATTGTACAAAAGGTGCGTACACGCAGGCATGTCTTATATAAAGTGTGTACATACCCGCAGGTTACCCATTCATGAGGTGCATACCCCCAGTGCACACACTTCAAGGTAGTAAAGCGCGCACATGTGGGGTTCCCTATGTTTAACACTTGGTATTTAGCCGACGGTATTGTGTTATCATGGTTTTGGCCCATGGTATTGTTTTATTTTATTATTATTATTGAGCCCCATGATCCTTGATTTGAGGAAGAGCTTGCCTATATAAAGCTAAGGAGATCATTTGGCTTATACATGCTTTGGGTTGAATATCTTAAGAAGCTAGATCTGAAATTCTAGTGATGGGTTATGAGAGATAGCTAGATCTAAATCAAGGAGAAACATGAGAACTACAAGTCGGATCTACTAATGGGATGATATCTCCTCGGGGCATGTTTAGATCTGTAGATTTGACAGTCTGGGTTATTCTTGAAGTCTTGAAATTATCTTTACCCGGAGGTACGCAAGTCCAGTGAAAGAAAAGTGCGGAGATACGCAGGCACAGAAGCGTTGCAGGTGCGCAGATACGCAGGACCAGAAGCACTGCAGATGCGGAGGGGCGCAGGCAGTTCATTGGACACAGAGCGCACGTACGCAGGAAGTCTGTGAGTCGGAGTGCGCACGTACGCAGGGAAGCAGTTGGGAACAGTGCGTACTTGTACGCAGGCATTACATGGGTGAAGCTGCGTACTTCTCTTAAAGTCTGTTTAGCTATACATGTTTATCATTGATGTGATCTGGGTTTTGAAGTAATGTCTGATGTCTGATATCATGTTTGTACATTGATGGATGAATGGATCAGGTTCTTAATAGCTCATCTTTATGTGATCTGATTGACTAGATCTGGTTGATGACTCACTTGTATATGTATTGATCTAGTGCTTGGGTAATTCAGAAGGTTGGTTGATTATGAGCTTCAATGTTGTTATTGGGTCCAGTATGAAAATTGGATGAAACGTGGCCTTTCGGAGTATGTGTTGTGCTTCAGTGTATCCAGTCTGAAAATTGATGAAACATGGTACCTGGAGGAGAGAAGATTGTAGGTCAGCACCTACGTACTAGTATCTAAGCTAGTACAAGAGCTAAAGGGAATCTTTGGAGCATTGTAGCAGGTAGTAGCCTGCGTACTAGTAAATGGATCAGCTAGTACAAGAGCAGAGGGGGTTGTAGCTCCCGTACTGGTATAAGGCTGCACCAGTACAAAATATTGTAAAAGGATTT
>APFE030979238.1:76481-105471 GCA_000404065.3 Pinus taeda
CTTGGACATATAGCCAAAGAATGCAGGAACAAAGTATGGGCACCATATCAAAAGGAGAAAATGACATCATCACGCTTGAAGATATGGAGGAAGAAGGAAGTACAGTCAGAGAAAGGGAACACAGCACATCATACAGACATACCAGAATCAGAGGGAGCTGAAGGCACAAAACTTCAGTGTCCTGAATCTCATATGCAAACTCCTTAAAGGGAAGTTGCATATATACGTGAGTTGGATACTGCACAATCACGTATATGAAGGAAGGCAGTAGGCAAAGTGGATTTGGAAATGAATCTGGCAGAACTGGGCATCTGACTTTCTGTGGCATACTGGTGGACTGTCAATTCAACCCTAATCTAAGGTACGCAGGTGTTTTACGATGCTTCTGCGTGGGTACGCAGAGAAGAAGAAGGCGAGCTGCGTAGGTACGCAGAACAGACGAAGGGTGACAGCGTGGATAGGTAGAGCAGAAACAGGTAGACTGCGTTGGTACGCAGAGCATCAGTGGGTTCAGGTGCGTACATACTGTAGTAGTACGCGGCGCGATAGTGCATTTGGGTGCGTACCTACTGTGGAGTACGCGGCGCGATAGTGCATTTGGGTGCGTACTGTGCGCAGCGCAGTAGAAGACTGTCTGCGTATGTACGCAGGGCAGCAGAAGAATCTCTGCGGGTGTACACGGGAGAGCAGAACGTGAAGTGCGTGCCTACGCGGGATAGATAAAGAAGAACTGCGTACCTGTCTTAAGGCATTTATTGGCTGACTCTTCTTATTGATATGCATGATCTGATCTGATAGATGGCACAGGTTTAGGGGGAGCATATGTTCTTAATGCATTGTTGGCATTATGGTCCTTCGTGACAATGCTTATGATTCATCTTGCTATGGTGATGAGTTATTCACATGATCAGATTGGAGATTGATTCTCTAATGGTGTTTGCATGGAGTCTTTATTGTTCTTGGCACATATATGGATGAGGATTGTTGGCTGGGTACATGGATGACTATTCAAAGTTGCATTACTGGAGATATGATGATAATGAGTTCTTACCCATATGATGATAAGTTGTTTCATGCATATGTTGATTGATGCAGATCTTCCCTATTGATGATACGTGGTCCATGCAGAGCTAGATGGCTATGACATTTCTCACATATGATAGAATGAGTTGATGAGGACATACATTGATGATTCATGCAAATTGCTGGTCTAGTTGTTGTTGACAGATACTATGAAGAAAATCATACAGTGTTGCTGCTGATATCTTAGATGATTGGTCTTTTCTCATGATGTAATAGTGTGTCTCTATTGTAGTCATCTCTTCAGGTCATGTAACGACCTATGTTGATTTCCCCACTATGCCTGGGATGAATGATGTAATGGTCTTGGTCTTCATTTTCTAGTATATCCCCACTTGGTTGGGTGATGGATGTATGTATTGAGTCTTTTGATGATAGGAAGGTCATTTATGATATATATAGAGTCATGTTCTTCTTGTAGAACATCTTTTGCAGACCTTTCATACAGTCAGGGGGAGCTTGAGCAGCACTATATAGCAGAGCAGACATCTCAGCTTGTTTTCAGAAAGAGCATTATCAGATTGGAGCACCATGGCATATACAAAGGGGGAGTTCATTCAGAGACTTCAGCAGATCTGGTTTATAGTCACGGAGAGCATGTTCTTAGGGGGAGCATAACCCTTTGCCCTTGATGTCAAAGGGGGAGAATGATTCAGTGTTGTTGCCATCAAGTCCAAAGGGGGAGATTGTTGGCATTATGATGCATGTGTTGTACTTGATGGCAACCCTCTCATAGAATATCATCTCACTTGTATACATTCAGATGAATCTATAGAAGAAATACCAGATGTGACAGAGTGCGTGGGTTACCGGACAACAAAAAGGGATCAGATGACAGTTCACAAGTAAGCTTTGCCATCAAGTCCAAAGGGGGAGATTGTTGCCATTATGGCTAAAGTGTTGTCCTCGATGGCAACCCATTCAGGTGATGGATCACTGTACAACAGGACAGTAGCAGAGATTGATGATCAGCTCTCAAATATTGAAGAAAATAAGGAGTACGCAGGCACATTGTACAAAAGGTGCGTACACGCAGGCATGTCTTATATAAATTGCGTACATACTCGCAGGTTACCCATTCATGAGGTGCGTACCCCCAGTGCACACACTTCAAGGTAGTAAAGCGTGCACACGTGGGGTTCCTTATGTTGAACCCTTGGTATTTAGCCGACGATATTGTGTTATCATGGTTTTGGCCCGTGGTATTGTTTTATTTTATTATTATTATTGAGCCCCATGATCCTTGATTTGAGGAAGAGCTTGCCTATATAAAGCTAAGGAGATCATTTGGCTTATACATGCTTTGGGTCGAATATCTTAAGAAGCTAGATCTGAAAGTCTAGTGATGGGTTATGAGAGATAGCTAGATCTAAATCAAGGAGAAACATGAGAACTACAAGATGGATCTACTAATGGGTTGATATCTCCTCGGCGCATGTTCAGATCTGTAGATATGACAGTCTGGGTTATTCTTGAAGTCTTGAAATTATCTTTACCCGGAGGTACGTAGGTCCAGTGAAATAAAAGTGCAGAGATATGCAAGCACAGAAGCGTTGCAGGTGCACATATACGTAGGACCAGAAGCACTGCAGATGCGGAGGGGCGCAGACAGTTCATTGGACATAGAGCGCACGTACGTAGGAAATCTGTGAGTCGGAGTGCGCACGTATGCAGGGAAGCAGTTGGGAACAGTGCGTACTTGTACGCAGGCATTACATGGGTGAAGCTGCGTACTTCTCTTGAAGTCTATTTAGCTGTACATGTTTATCATTGCTGTGATCTGGGTTTTGAAGTAATGTCTGATGTCTGATATCATGTTCTGATAACAGCAGTCCGAGAGGTGATTGATTAAATGTTTGTACATTGATGGATGAATGGATCAGGTTCTTCATAGCTCATCTTTATGTGATTTGATTGACTAGATCTGGTTGATGACTCACTTGTATATGTATTGATCTAGTGCGTGGGTAATTCAGAAGGTTGGTTGATTATGAGCTTCAATGTTGTTATTGGGTCCAGTATGAAAATTGGATGAAACGTGGCCTTTCAGAGTATGTGTTGTGCTTCAGTGTATCCAGTCTGAAAATTAATGAAACGTGGTACCTGGAGGAGAGAAGATTGTAGGTCAGCACCTACGTACTAGTATCTAAGCTAGTACAAGACCTAAAGGAAATCTTTGGAGCATTGTAGCAAGTAGTAGCCTGCGTACTAGTAAATGGATCGGCTAGTACAAGAACAAAGGGGGTTGTAGCTCCGGTACTGGTATAAGGCTGCACCAGTACAAAATATTGTAAAAGGATTTTCTTATTAAGAAGAAGATTGAGATGACTTGCAGCAGGTGGTTTTCTCCCGCATTGGGTTTCCACCTTATATCATGGTGTTCATGTGTGTGCCTTATGTGTGATGATCTATTCTATGTTACTGCATCTGTTAACTGATAATATGGTTGATAATATTCTAATGCACTCATTGAAGATCAATTAACTTAATCATAAGAAGTTGTGGAAGTAGCATATATGAATCAGAGTTTGGAAATGAAAAAGTTTTATTAATGTGATAATACTGATTCACCCCCCCCTCTAAGTATTATTTCCAACACTGACTTTAGGTAAAGAAGGTCACAGAGGATGAAAATTGAAAGAAAGTAGTGGAAGAACTAATCGATAATTGTCTAATAAAGAAAAACATAAACAACATTCAAATATTACATGTCACTTGGTTGGATACCTAACTAAGGCCATGCAGATTCGAGATTTTGCAATTACAAGAAAATATTTTTCAAGAAACTCAGTGAATCCTCGTGACGGATTTCTTTGAGGGCCAAGCTATAAACACCTTGAGACTTGCCTAGATACCATACTTTCCCTCGCCCATATAGATCGAGATTCGATCCCAGGACCTTGATCTTCTTTCCTTTAAAGAACCACGACCTCAACTCGCTCTCATCCGATGAATCTAATAGCTTTGCTCTTCACTCACACTAATTCGATGAATCCCAAACAGATCTGATACATTCAATACTCGCACTGAACTTCGCGCCTGCAAATACCATCAAAGCCCCTTCATAGGAGTTCGATGAAAAAAGTGGTACTTATAAGTGCTAGCAACAAACTGTAGGTTCCTATAGGCTCACATCCATGGCTCTCCATGCTCGCCTCATCTAGTTGATCCCTCCAACCCTCAGAAATACTTCAAGCGACATCATTCAACCAGTGTGCAGTACTCCATATCACCAGCGTGCAGTCTTTCAGAGCAGGCTCCCTTGACTCTCATAACCTTTCTCCGTGGACAAACTAAAAAAACAAAAAAAAAATATATTGTAATAGATCTGACTTGCAAATATATGAAAATAGAAATATGCCCAAAAATAACAAGAGAGAAATATATAAACTTCAAATCTTTATTAATATCAAAACCCTTGAGGTAGGTTAACACCATACAATCACTCCTTAAGGAAGGAGAACACTCCAAAAGCCGTATGTTTGTCAATACAATAATCATTCACATCTCTCAATGGGGAGTCTCTAGCCTCTATATATAGGCTTCATACATACAATACCCTGGATCATTACCATGGGTCCCTCAATACCATATATCTAATACAATGGACTTATCACACTATTGCTAACTACTTATGGTCCCTTACATGATGCAGGTTAACTACTTTATTTATTAACTATGGCCCATCACATTATTACATTATTCCCTTTAGTACCTCCCTCTGTAACCCATAATATCCCCCTAGATATACTACATTCCACCCCCCTTAAACATGTTTCATCCTCGAAACATAAGAATAACACAAATAATAAGATCTACTCAAAAGAATAGTCCACTAGTACCATGCACGTGCATCTAGGCATCCCAAAGATAGGTGATTACTCGATCTAGCTGGTGCCTCGCTCGCTTGAGATGGGAGTTAATCTTGGTGGTTCCTTTGTTTTCATGTGTTGTGGGTGGATTGTCGTACCTATTTATATGTCATGCAGGGGTTGCTATCCTTGTTTCTAATTCGTTGCCATCTTGTTGGTTTTTTTCTTGCTGGGTGATGTGGGTGGTGGGATGTTGAAGTTTTAACCAATGCTATATCTTTGTTTAATTCACCATCTAAGGGAGCCTGATTGGTATCTCGTACATGTTTTGGTGCCTGCAGTTGTTGCTTATCTTCCAATATTAATTTAGCCATGGATTTCTCATCTGATGTGTTATTACCTACAACATTTTTTGCTTCAGCCTCCTTGGACTCTACCTGTTTATTGATGGAAATATCCTGTAATGTAAATTTCTTCATTTTATACTAGAGCTTCAGGAATTTCTTCTACACATTCATATTGATAGCACCAACATATTCCATCCAAAGGTATCCCGAAACAATATCCACACTAGCCATATCTGAAGCATAAAAATTAGAATGCAATACATACTTGTCCATAGAAATCTTCAAATCTTTATAAATCGTACCTCCTCATTATTAACTTGTGTGTGCTCCATTTGTTTGGCTGGGACTTGCAATATTTTAGCCAAATGAACATTAATAAAATTATACTTGCAACTATGATTGACAGACACAATGATCTTCTCCTTCATAATACATCCATGAACCTGTAATAAGGAGATACCATCAAAAAATAGCCCCTTAAGAGTCTCATTCACCTGTTTTCTAACATGAGACCATTTTTCTAAAAGGATTTCTTCTACTTTTTCATGATGAAGTCATCGCACTAAATCGTCAAGTGAGTGCCACCATTTAACAACATCATCTTTTATATTAAATAGTAGGCAACTTTTCCAAAATTGTTTGGATCAAGGCTTGTGATATTTTATAAATTCTTCAATAGTGGGACCATCATCACATCCTGTAACAATCATCTCATTAGAAGCCATGAAGTAGAATGAGGGTTTTGAAAAAAAGTAGCCACTTTATGTGGCAAATTTAAAATGGCCACAACTCTGTCAATATGGATTGAAATTCTTATTATAGTCTATTATCAAAATTGGAACAACCATTCTGCATCTTCTTATGTGATATAAATCTCGATCTGTGCACTTTGGAATTTCAGATTCACATTGCAACTGTCCAACCATCACAAAATATTTTGGAAAAAAAATTGATCTTAAATCAATGATATCTCCCTCATTTAGACTCTGATTCAACCAATTGTTTTTTTCAAACTCGGTAATTTGTTAAGAAGATCTCAAGTCGGCAATTAGTTTCTCAAAATTTCCCACAAAACTACAAAATTTGACCATAGCCTTTCAATTCACCAAATATACAAACCATCTCATGACACATATGAAAACACTACCCTAATAGGGATACATTATGGAGTATGCATTTGAGTTCTTATCACTAACGAGTTGTGAAGGATGAACATTTTCAATGATATATCTAGGAATAATTGCTCAATTTTATTTATTGAAAACTTCTTCTCTTCGCCATCAACTTTGGATTCATTGCCACATTCCATTGCATCCACCTTTTTATTCTCTCCACCATCCTTGTTCTTTCCACCACCATCTTTCTTATCCCCATGACACTACCTTCCTTCTTCTCCCCTCCTTTCTTTACAATATCCTTCTATCCCCCTAACTTTTCTCCATTGCTTTTCTTCGGGATGACCCCCATTTGTTTCCCTATCTTTTCTTGGAGATATTCCACCAAGTTATTGGGATCCATCACTCTTGGATAGTTTCCTTATCATTCTTCACTTTATGTTATGCACATTGCATTCTTGTGTAATTTTACGCTAAGGTATTCATGTGTCATAGTGGAGTGATTGGAAGTGAGAGGTCCTATTTCCTTTCCACTCACAATCTAGTTATCTCAACATTTATGCTTGGGTGGACCAAGCGAAGAGAAAAGGAGGTGTTTTATCACCCAAAATTCTCTCATCTCCAACACTTAAATGATTTTAACAGGAAACATTAGAAAACATCATTCAAAAAACTTAATACACTTGAAAGCATGGTTCATATGCCAATTACATGCCACTCATACTACTGAAAGTTTTAGTTGCTTAAATCAAGATTCATGTGAGCTTTCTCATTGAAATTGTGTGATATTGTGGGTTATCCTTTCATACAATTGCAAATCCTACAAATTTGTGAAATGAAAAATTTTGTGTTCGATAAATGCCCAAGAATGACTAAAAAAAACTGGTTATTAAGTGTAGGATTGGTTTAGATTTACATCTTGTAAATATTTGGGCATTTGATCCTCTTTTTGGTCAAATCAAACACATAGGATCCCATGCAGAAGGCACATGCATTTCCACTTGAAATATTTCTCCTACAATCTTAGCTTCAATGCACAAATAAGAGGCCATATCCATGTACAAAAGAACTTTAAATAAAAAATTAAGTTGAAGAGCAAAAGCATCATTTCTTCTCTCACTTAATCTAATGTCTACTTACTTTACTTGTGTGAGAATCATTTTTCCTCCTTTAGAACAAAAGCGATTATTATTCATTATCCAATATTAAAAAAACTATTAAAAGTTTTAAAAACCCCTCCACATAAAATATGAATATCACATGGTTCCTCTCACATGATGCATTTCATATTATATTGATCTTCGATTACATAATAAAAAACCCTAAATCTCTCCCTTTGACTTATTTGATTGTGACTGACATCCAACATGATATTGGAGAAGTCTTGCACTCAAAATTACACCATGTTTGTGTATATGAATTTTAATATGATCAAAGGTTACTCTGACTCTATGAGCCTAACCCGACTTTATTGCCACTAACTCAAAGACTTTTAAAAGGGAGAGCCTTGGAGGAATGAGCATAGACTCTTTAGCTGAATTGACTTTTCATGGCGGTTAGAGAAAACACAATAACCACCAAACACAAAGCTTCTCCGGATTCAAAAGGGGCTTGCTCAGCGACCATAGACTCAGAGTTGCAAAATCAAATTGTCGTAATTTTCCTCTTTCTTTATGAAACTTAAAGAAAAATACTTTTATCAATTTGAGATTATTATGTTTTCCCAAAAAGTGAAATATTAAAAATTAAAGAATTAAATAAAAAACAACTATAGAAAAGTGTTATATTTGACTAGATGATTAAAAGAAAAATAGAAAACATGCTCAATAAATTTACAATTTATATAACCAGAAATTCAGCCACCAACATATTTTACATCATCATGAATCATCATTAAAATTATTAGAGATATTCCTCATTATTAATATATGGTGTGAACATTATTAATTAGTTTTATTTTTTAAATTTATAAGATGCTATTTTTTAGTATTTTAATATTAGAAATAGATGGTTCAATTTTAAATTTATTATTTTTGTTTATATTATAAAAATATTTCAATTCTTTAATTTACAGGATAAATAAGTTTTCAAAAATATTTATTATATTATAAATAATGATTTGTTTATATTAAAATATTTCAATTTTATTACAGGATAATAGTTTTCAAAATAATTTATATATATTTATAAATAAATGATTTATAAAAATCTAGTAAATGTAAGAAGTATTTTTTCCATAAAAGCTACTCTATGCTATATCTTATTAACAAGTATATAAAATTTTTTAAATGTCATTGAGGGTACAAATTTAATTCACATTAAATTTTACCATTAATAAATCTTTTCATTATAATTTGTTTTAGGCACCTAAACTTTCAACTTCCTTGCTTTTTACTTCTTGGCTTGTTTGCAAGCATATTTATTCCTCTTGAACATGAATCCAACAAGGGAAAATCCCCTTTTTCTATAGATGCAATAGACATTCTAGCTTAGATTTTGTGCTCAACAAGTTAATCCATAAGACTACATCATTAAAGTTTGTGAAAATTTTCATTTTAATCCCTTCAATAATACTTTTACCCCAAGCTCTTCCACTTAAAGCCTTATGTTTGGTCGATTGTGGTCTCATTGGTTATACACATTTGGCCTTCTCTAAGATAAATGGATATGTGGATGAAAAACAATGATACCTATGATTCAAGGTAATCTCCCATACCATGTTTGTCAATTTAGTATTAGAACGAACTGTTGCAAGGAAAAATTATTATCCTCCCCACTAGGGGTTCAAATCCTACAATGTGACATGTATACTCTTAGTGAGTTGATTCTTGATGATATAAAAACGATATATTAAAAATTTCATATCTTCCTCTCTTCCCATCAAATTTTCCTCTTTGTTAATCTAAGCTCTACTCCTAAGTAGTCCTAAGACTATCTCAATACATTTTTATCCTAAATGTGGTAACCTTAATTCATATTAGTGTTTATTCTCCTACATCTCAATCATAAAGGTCTTTGCAAGCACTTTGTATCACGTTAGAACTCCTTTTTTGTATCAAAAGAATCAATAGACCTTCTACCTATCACTAAGGAGGGTTAGGGTTGAGTTGGAGGGACTCCCCTATACTCTTGAGCTTAATGGAACAACTCACAAGCCATGCTAAGTAGTTAACCAAGTTTTTCACCTCAATAGGACCATAATATTAGTCAACAAACACTTTCGTGTGTGATACATCGACTATTTATCCTAGTTCACTTGGATATTGAATTTGAAATCCTTGCTCTTTCTGTTTTTGTTTCCACATTAGGAGTATTAGAGAGTTACCACACTTGTTTCCTGACTACAGAAGCCCTCACGCCTTTGTGTGTTATTTCCATTCTCCGATTTGGATCTTCTCTCCAGTACATGTAATACCATATAACTATATTATTTCTCTACATACCCTCTCTTTTCCTCTTTAACCCTTCCACTGCCTCTTCATTCTTTTTCATGAGTTGTATAGTTAATCATCAAAATTCAATTGTTTCTCCATCCCATTTCATCTCCACGACATCTCTCAAACTTTATTGTGCATGGGTGCTTATGTTTGAATAGAATTTCATGACCAAGATACTTCGTTTATACCCTCCTTTGACAATACTTCAAACAATTGCGTTTAGAGGAGTTTTTATCAAAGTGGAGTTCAAAAGACATGAACTCCAATCTAATTGGTCCCCTCTAAAGAAACTCTACAACACATTCCTAAGGGAAAATTAAGAATAAGAGACGAGTTAATATTTTGTCCATCATTGACTATGTTCTTGCATTTAATTTTTTTATTATTTCCTTGCTCAATCGAAGATTATTTTGAAGTCTTCATAATCCTCAAAAGTAATGGATGTGTATATTTCAAGATCTTTTTTCTTAGAACATTCTATTGAACTAAACTATTCTTGTTTTATTGTTTATAATGGAGTTAGACACCATCTTTTTTGTATGAATGGATTAATATATAAATACGGACTAGACATTGAAAATATTAAAATCTAGCCTACATTATTGAAACCTTATTCAAAAGGAATAATATTTTTCATATTCCTATATCTTGCTGCAAAAAATGCAATCTCTCATCTCCATTATTGGCATATTTCTTACTGTAAAATAGAACTAATTAGAGTGGTCCAAAAATATCAAACACACCCTCATCTTCAATGATTTATGGGATGGCATCTATGAGGAGAAGCTATGACTAGTAAAGGTGAGGAGGAAAATGGACCTAACAAGCCTATATTAAACAAGGAGCTATCCATATGTAAGAAAAAATACAAAAACGTGTATGCCCTAATTGCTATGATAGTAAGTGAAGAGGTGAGCCATCATATTATTTTCATTAAATATGCTTATGGTGCTTTAGATAAATTAAAGGACTTGTATGACTCACACTAAGAACTGAAATTTATACAACTACTAGTGAATACCTTCAAGCTAGAGTTGAAGGATGATGATCCAATGGCTTTTGCTTCTAATACTAATGTCATCATGCATGGTATATATGTCATTGAAGTGATGATAATCATTGAAGTGAAGATAAAACTTCCTCTCACAACCTTCATCAAGGTTGTCTATGTTATATATTCTCACTATCTTGAATGTGTGCAAGTTAATGGTCAATTAAAGTCCATCACATTTGAACCTTTGGTGAAGAATATTGTATAATGTGAGAAATCCACTAGAAACAGGAAGAAAACTGATAACATTGGAAATATTGTGTCCCTTTCTCTGAATGGGAAGAATCAATCACATGATTCTTTTAGAGAAAATGGCAGTAAAAGAGGACATGGAAGAAAGAATTCTAGAAGTGGGGGTGGGACACATTCAATGTGAGAGATATAATATGCATTGTGTTCATTGCTTGGTAGAAATGGAAATGTTGCAATGACATGTAAAATCCCTTTTGGGAAGATCAAGGGCAAGCAAGATCATAAATAACGTAAAGGTAATATCAAACCCTATGAAAGGTATACCACCTAAATATACTCATTACATTGTTTCCCATTGCAATATTGGAGTAATCAAATATTTAGTTCGCAATTCATTTGATTTTTGGAGAGATGCATGGTTTCTTGACATAGGTGAAACATGCCAGATGACCTTGCAAAGAGACTTATTTGAACTATATTTTATTTTGCATATAAATCAAGTCTGAAACCTTTAGGATTTCGCACCATCAAGCTTAAATTATCTATATTCCTAGATTTTCGTTTTCAAGTTGTGCCCTATATTACAAATTTATGAAGGAATTTGTTGTCCCTTGTGCACATTCAACAACAAGGCCATTCCAATCATATATTTAAAGGAAAATTCTAAATAAGGAAGGCTTTTGACATATTTGTTTTCATGACTAGAGTGGAGGATGAAACATTGGTGAAGTTGAAAGGGACATATGCTCATGCACATAAATTATACATACCTCTCTCACTACAATGAAGGTACATTTCCATATAATCTATATTTGAACATATTAATTAAGATATCATTGGTTTATTGAAAAAGAATGGTGTTTCTGGTTTTCCTACTATTCCTAGAAAATTGAAACAATGTGATGCTTGTATCCTTAGAAAACACAACAAAGAAACCTTCCATGACTCCACTTCCAGACAATGTAGAAAACTTGGATTGATACATTATTATCGGATGTGGCCCCATTGTTGTTACATCTAATACTGGAAATAAACATATCATATATTTTATTGATGATTACACTAGGATGTGTTTATTGTACTTGTTGAAAGATAAATCACAAATTTCCATAAATTTTAAAAACTTTCATGTGTGTATTCAAAATGAAGCATAATCACATATTGACTCTTTTCATACTAATATTGGAGGAGAATATACACCTAATAAATTTTAAAACTATCTTCAGAAACACAAAATTCAATATCAAACCATACTTCCACACAATCCACAACATACTGACATTGCTGAAAGAATGAACATTACTACTATAAATATGGTTTGTTCCATGATGTTTTTAAAAAATGAAAAGTTGATGGTTTGGGATGATGTAGTTCTATGTGCAATATATGTGAAAACAAATTCCCATCTCATGCTCTTGGAAAGAATACTCCATACAAATGTGCATGGCTATATTCTTTTGGTGAGGCATCTTAGAGTTTTTTGGTTCACATATTTTGCCTTGATTCCTAATCAGCAAAGAAACAAGATTGATGCAAGGAGTCTGAAGTGCATCTTCTTGAGGAATTCAAATACGATGAAGGCACACCATATTCATGATGATGCATATAAGAAGTCCATTCTTTCCAACAATTAAATTTTTCTTGGATCTTTCAAAAATGTTAAAACTTTTGAGTAACATCATGATCATCTAGATAGATTTGATGTAAAGACATATCATGAATTTGATAATGAGATTTCACATATTTCCCCCATGAAGTTTCAACCAATTCATTAGATCATGAAGATCCATTGTATGATGTGATTTATATGATTGAAAGGATAAACCTTGATGGAAATGCAAGAAATATCTTAATATGTGTAGCAATTTGGACTATCTAAAAGAGGTCCAGATTTTGTATTATCTAAAAGATGAAGGAAACTAAGCCTTGACATCCTTGATGATTTCCTTGTTATTTGCAGTCAATAACACATCATCAAAATGAAAATTCAAATAAATAAAATGATCACCAACATGATTAGAATACACACAATAATTATATTTATTTCTTGAGAAAACAAGTCCCAATATGTATGTATTAAAATTTTGATACCATATTCTTGGTTATTGTTATAGTCCATATAGGGACTTCTTCAACTTGAAAACCAACTCCTTTCCCTTCATTGCAAAACCTTTTACTTATTTAATATACATTTCTTCTTCAAGATCTTCAATAGGATATCATCATCACATCCATTTGATCCACTTTAATATCAAAAGAAATAGAGATAGGGAAAATAAATATAACAGAAGATAATTTTTCCATAGGAGAAAATAATCTCACTAAACTCAATTATCTCCACCTGGAAATATCCCTTTGCTACTAGGAAATATGTGTACATGTCCACCTTATCTTATGCATTCAACTTCATCTTAAAGACCCATTTTATACCAATAGGTTTTCTTCTAACTAACAAATCAAGTAGATCCCAAGTCACAATTTTAATCTAAGACATCCATTTCTTCAACCACCCCCTTCTTCTAGAGTCTACTATCTTGTAAAACCACTACCTTCCTAATATTTATAGTAGCATTATCAGTAATGGAAATAAAAATAGAATAAAAAACAAGTGGGAGATACTTCTTTTGTTCCTTCTATCTCAAAATCAATCTTTTCAAGTTTGGAGTATGAGATTATTCCTCTTCTAGTGCATCTTATTTTGTTGAGTTGGATTCTTCACCCTCCAACTCAACCTCTATTATCTCTGATTTTGGATTTCCTACTTGGGAACAACTTTAACATTTCTAATTAATACAAATAAATTGTAAATAATATTCTTTATTATTGGGTTCCAAATTTTATAACCTTTTATACCATATTTGTGAAGAAATAAATATACACTTTTTTATCTTTATTATCCATCTTACTCCTATTTTCCATTTGAAAGAGAAAATAAGAATTATAAAAGAAAAAAAAAGAAAATTAATATGTTTAAGTGTGGGGTTTTACTACTCCATGCCTCGTGCAATGGTTTATCTACCAATGTTGATATTAATGATCAATTTCCCAGGTAGCATGTGGTACCCAATGCCTCTACCCAAAATTGATGTGATAACCCTGCACCATTGAGCATATACTTTCCTTTTCCATAACAATAATATTCATTCCTTTTGTATCTCCATTTTGTTGGGATCTATATGGAGTAGTCTTTTTCCTTGATATAAAATGCTTTTTACAAAATCCATGAACTCATTTCATAAAAATCGCCACCATTTGTCCTCAACACATTTATTTTCTTCTCTTTATGGTTCTCTATGAGAGTTTCAAACTCTTTATATTTACCAAATATCTAAAATTTCTTTCAGAGGAAACAAACCAATGTGTTACTTGAGATATTATTTATGAATGAAATAGTACATAAAATTGGCATGATTCTTCTGATGAGGTTGGATATTCCCAATACTAGCTTCTTATGTTCTCCTAGATCCTTTGGCCTATCTTTGGTTTGAGTTTGTTGTCTCTCGTTGATCCATCTTGAATTTGGAGAAGGAATTTTCTCAATCTACTGTTATAGAATCAATTACAAGAATTAGTAAATAATGGTAGGTCATGGAAATTTTGAACATTATGTCCAAATATGAGACCTCTAATTTGAAAATACCTCACTAAATATGTTAAAATCATGTCACTAAAATCTATAAAAAAATTCTCCAACAATCAAATGTCCGCCCAAATTGAAGATAATAATTCAAGGGACTTATAAATAACCAAGACCTTGGCTCATCAGAGAAAGAAAATTAAGAAGCTTACACAGATAACACTCATACTTCTTGATTGTGACTTTTAATGTGTTCATTGTTTCTATTTGAATTGTGGTGAAAAATGAGTATGTTCAAGAAGATCAAGGCAAAGCGGAGATGGGAATTGTAGATAGAAATTTGAACCTTCATTATGACATGAAAGAAGAAGCCCTTAATGAGCATGACTTGAAAACGGCTCAAGTTTTTAATTTTTTGAAAAGTAGTATTTTTGTTAGCTCGATATGTTAGGAGATACTACAAGTGGTTGTAATTGTTTATCATTAGGATAATAAGAACATATTAATTAATAAGTAGCAATTTTGAAATCTTGTATCTCTTTGAAGTACTAGTTTTATAGCTATTAGTCTATTCATTGTATTAACTTGTTTTATGATATGAACATAACAAGATTTTAATACAAAAGAAAGTCATTTTCTTAAATTTGTTTTTTAACTTAGTGAATGTTTGAATGGTTATCATCAATCTTGTTTGGCCTACAAAATCACTTTTCATTGATTTGAGGATTCTCATCAAGTTTCAGCTTACGAAGTGCAATGAATAGAGAATGGATCTTCTTAAGAAACTCCCTTATAGGAATCCCACAGGTGGGTTTCTCAAAATTTACAAATGAGTTTGTTATATGAAGGAGGATAAAATGTGATTGATGATTCATTCAATTTATAGAGTTTGGATTATTTTTTAGCTAATTTTTAACAAAAAATAGTTGAACAACAAAATAAGAATGCATATTAACGATATTCTACATATAAGCATAAACAATTTAAGACCATTTAAGAAGGAAACAATGCACTTAGATAAATATAATTTCAAAACCCATCCTTATTTTGTTAATTTTAATTACAATATCTTATAACAATTCACATCTTTCCCTTTTAAAATTTTTTCTTCTTAACCCATTTTAATTACTTTCTCTTTTTTGAAAAGCTATTGCAATTGAAATAAAAATATGATCCCTATTTTGATAATGATATTATGAAATTCATGTGTAAGGAAATCATAGAAAGAGTTCATTTAATCACATTTTTTAACTCTCAATTACGTAAAAAATAATGTATGTCATATGTGGGAAGCTATCGAACCAAAATTATTAAGAAATTTATTTTAAATTCAAATTTTGAATGGAATTGTAACAATAAGGTCTTAAACCTTACATGATTTGACATTAAAGCTTTCTACATCAAAATCAACATATCTTAACAAAATTAGAAATTAAAAGAAAAGGGTCCATTTCTTTACACATGTTTTTTATCCTGTTACAGGAAAATAAAAATGTCCAAAATGCATAGATGGGAACTTATGCTAACGCGTAGCCTTCTAAAGCTATGAATAATTTTTTCTTTAAAATTTTCATGTAAGAGGATACTCTCAGTTGATTTGTGGTATCATGGGCAGAAAGATTCCATTAAAGACAATGACACTTACAAATCCATTAATAGTGTTGTGCTCTAAATTATCCATGATTTTAACCCTCCTATTATAGATTCTTAGCTCCACAAAGAAATACAAAGTGTTGCAATTTGATATATATATATATATATATATATACATATACATATATATATCAAATTGCAACACTTTGTATTCATTAAAAAATAAAAATACTACATGGCTTTTATTTCCAAATCACCCGAGTAGAACTTAAAGAACTAAAAGATCCTAAATGCTCACATAAAATAAAGCCATAGTCCTCTAATCATTAGCATACAATGAAATAGAGCTTCCATAGGTCATTTTTCAACCAGCTGCATCACTAAGACATAACCCAAATGAGGACAAAACACGAGGATAACACTGACCATGTTGCTCATATCTAAGAACATGAGACTTAAAATATGAATATCACCCAACTAAAATCTAAATAGCAACCAAGTCCTGACATCTCCAATTCTTCATTAAAATTGCAACAAGGCTATATATCTTCCCAAAATAGGAGTTCTACATAATAGCAACCATTCCCTTACACTTTAAAACCAACAATAAGTAGCTATAACACACCTAGAACATAAAAGAACTTTGTAGGCCATAGAACACCTTTCTTAACAAAAATTTCAGTGCCAAGAGATTCCTCACGTGTTTGGAACAATGCAAGCACCAAAAGGAAACAACCGAGTCATAATATCTCTTGAGACAATAGATTCCCAAAGACAAATATAGAAACACCATCCCAGGATACCTAACACAAAGGAGGCTAGCATAGATACAAAACCACTTATAGGAGTGACGATATTGACCTTAGTGTATGTGGACCATAAAATGATCTAGATATGGATAATTAAACAAAGTTTCTTCCATCTTAAAACACTGAAGAAGAAAAGAACTAAATTGGAGACACAAGTAACTTCTAGACACTTTGTTGAAATCCATGGTTGCAGCATAGCAAAACACAATCTTGAGGTCATCTAAGAACTCAAGCTCATCCATAAGTTCGTGGAAAGAACAATAAAACCAACTACGACACTGTGATATCCAAAAAATGGAAAACGAGACAAGATAACTAGCCTCATAATAATTAATATTGTCAAAGGACAACATAATCAAGTATAATAAACTTTTGAGCCAAAAGATGATGAGAACCACCATGAAGAGACCATACTTGAAGAATGTTTCAACAAAAATTATGAAAAAATGACATGAAACCCACCATCTTTAGTCATGATCAGAGGATATTATAGTCGGTTCTTGATCACTGTCATCGAGAGGATCTCTGAGATCACTAGAGGCAGAATCACTTATCGAAACAATTTTCGCACATGCCAAATGAGAATCCACATTATCTAAGCAGAACCTTTGGTTTTGAATCATCTGTTTAATTTCAATGAACATAATACATTATAATTCTCCACTTTCTTATGCTTGGAAATAAAATGTAACAAGGTAGCCGTCTATTGGTGTAAAGCTAAAGAATTCATAAAGTGAAGTCGCCTCTTCCTGATTCTATGAGGATCGGTAACCCATTTCATATCCTCCCCCACCAACTCAAAATCAAAGTGATAAGGATGGTCTCCTACCTCTTTGAATTCCAAAAATAGGGTTTACTTCCTCACCTCTAGAGGAATAACATCAAATTAGGTAGCAACAGAGTCAAAGGAAAGAAGACGAACTCTTTTGTACCTAAAATTTCCACCACCACCCATCCTAGGCATGAGCACAACTACAAGGGAACTTTGGGGACAAACATTGAAAGAACCTCTACCAAAGTAGTAGGAAAAGGGACGAGATACAGAGGCTTGAACACCCAACCTAAACACTACCAAATCATCACCCAATTTCCACATGACAAGAGAAAATTCTAGTAAATTCTCAAACTCACCACATCCAAAAGACATAACACATTAGATTTCACAAAACCATAGCAAGCAATGAAAAATCATTTTCCAAAAATGTACGATTGAGAAACAATTGCAATACCTAGAGCACACATCGCCACCAACAGACACCAAACTCATAATAATTTGATAGGATTGCAATTGAGCAAACTTTCTAGGACCTAGAGTGATAGACTCAAATCACTTCCAAGACAGAAGGCAAAAGAATCGCAATATTACTGAATTAACAACACACACTTCTATTTATTGAGAAATCACCCTCCAAAATCCTTGCAAACATAACAAAAAAACAATCTTACCATAATAGTGACTCAAGACCAACAACAAAAAATTGAAATCCCTGACAAATGTTATTGAACTCACTAGACCAACAAGAGTGAAAAAGGCACACTCTAGAAGAGAGAGGAGCCAAACATCACCTTAAAAAAAGAAATCGATATTAAAAAAAATGAGTAAAAATATTAAAATATGATATTTTAAAATGCAATCCCACTTTCATAATACATGGGTTGTTATAAATCTCAAATGACTATTGTGACCAATAAATATTTTTATTTTAGATATCATTTTGGGATTCAACTGCGTTAAGTAAGTCATTCAAACGTATGACCATTTCCATGAGAGGTAGTCGTAACTGACTAATCTCATGGAAATGGTCATACGTTTGAATGACTTACTTAACGCAGTTGAATCCCAAAATGATATCTAATATAATGCACTGCGTAATCCCCCATACTTAAATATTTTTATTTTGAAATGCAATCCCACCCTCATAGTACATGGATTGTTACAAATCTAAAATAGCTATTATGACCAATAAATATTTTTTACAGTTGTATTTCTCTTTTCTGTCACAATTACATAATCACTTAATAAGAAAACCAACTTAGATCCATCTAACACTGGATCTATCATGAGATGAGTGCACTACAAGGAAAATACCCTCTAGTGGAGGTTTTTGTGGAAGCCCCTATAAAAATAGCCCAAAAATATGTTTGTAGCAGAGGTCACTAGAAGAGTTTTGCGAGCGGATGTTTTAGCACATGATTTTTTAATGGTGCATCTATAATACACAAATTTGCCAGTACCTAATGAAACATGATGCACCATGGCACATTATTTTTTAATAAAAAAATTATGTTGCGCTGAGTACAAAAGTGTATCGGTGCATATACTACTTGATAACACTGGAAAAGGGTTAGATTTACAAAATATCGGTCGTAAGATTTATTTTTCCTAATCCGATACTATATTGTGACAACGACTTGGTGCTAAACTAGTACACTA
The DNA here is from genome assembly GCA_000404065.3 of Pinus taeda. Lineage (NCBI taxonomy): Eukaryota > Viridiplantae > Streptophyta > Pinopsida > Pinales > Pinaceae > Pinus > Pinus taeda. The sequence continues at coordinate 95,929 of APFE030979238.1, forward strand.
ACACCCCGGTGCACACATATTATAACACACCATTGTGGAGTTTTAAACTTAAAAATAATGTTGTGCCCATTAGATTATATGGACTGGCGCGGTTAATTGAACTAAAAGCCCTAGTGCTTAGTAGAGAGTGATGCACCATTGAAGCACTATTTTTAATACAAATAATAACAATGGTGTGCCACCTATATATGACGCATCAATCCTTACGCTACTCAATAGCACCAGACAAAGGTTAAATTTAAAAAAGGTCGGTCCTACTATTCTTTTCACTATATTGGTGCTATATTCCCACGAAGCATCGATGTTGTTCTTGTATTGAAATTCCTCGATGCCTACTTAACAAGTCCATTGTTATAAGGGATTTTATTTTAAAAAAATTGTGGTGCTCTAGCAGTCTGCAATAGCAGAACTATTCAGAATATCAAAAGTTGAATGGTATGATGATTCACTCAAAACCCTGCATAGTAAAAATTTTAAATTTTATTATTGATTTTACTAATAATTTTTACAATTTTTGTTAGGGTTTAATTAAAAGACAAAACATTTGCTAGAGAGACATACATGGAGCATTGTGGAGCAACAAAATATTTTGGAACTGCATAAACATCGGAATTTGAAAGGTGTGGTGCTTCACTCAAAACCCTGTATGGCAAAAAAATTAAAGTTCACTGTAAATTTTTTTTACAAATTTTGTTATATTTATTCAAAATTTAGAAAAAATAAAATAAAAACCCCATATAATAAAAAATTTACTACTATTTTTACTAGTTAAAAATTTTAAGATCTCTATTCCTATTTAGATTTAATTAAAAACAAAAAACAAAACACAAAACACAAAACACAAAAAAATCAATACTTACCTTAAACCCTTGCTTCTTCTTGCTTATGTGACCCATACACCTTCTCAATTTAAAATACCCAATACGAACTCAATCTATCTACCACACCTTCAAGATATCCAAGATATATCTCCCTTGACTAAGGAATATTTCCCCATCTGTCTACCACACCTTGAATCTTAGAAAATAGTGCATCAACCCCAAGTCCTTGATTTTAAAATTTGCTGCTAAGTCCCTCTTGTAGTCCTCTATGAGCCCAATACGAACCCAATACACCTTCTCAGTTTAGAAAACCTCTACTCTCACTGCATATTGTAGGTATCTATTTTTTCATTAACATTTTTTACACCCTTTACATTTTTCATTAACTTTGAGCTCCATTTTTTATACTTGGAAAGTATAAAAACCTTTACCCCTATTATATAATCAACATATTATGTTATTTTTTTCCTGAATATATATCCCCCTATATGAATACACATGGTATGGTATTGCTCCCCTAACGAAGCCCCTGTGGCAGAGGATTGGAAGGATGGCTTACAAATTAGAGTTTCCTCCATATTCACTGTACATCCATTCTTCCAAGTTTCCTACTTAAAAATGGTAATTGGTGACAAGATCCTAGTCCAAACTATTTTTCCAGAGACTAAATAAGAACAAAAAATCATACTAGAACAAAAAACAATATTTGCAACAAGGATTGGGAAACTAAAAAATTGAGCAATTTTTATGTATCCCATAAATTGGAAGTACTACCAGTGGAAGAGGCAACATGGGAAGATGAGTTATCCATGTAGAAACATCCACAATCAGTCAAGTGTTGAGGAGAACACTTGTTTGAAGGGGGAGGGGTATGTGAAGCCCTATACAAGCCCCTTGTTTAATTCTAAATCCATGTAGTATGCATATATGTTGAATTATGACCTATTTGTTTGTATATTATTACGTAGGCCAGAACCTTTCATTATAATTGTATGCTTTGTCTTTTATATATACCAAGGAGACTTAGTCTTGTGATATATCATTTTGTCATATACATTGTATTCATTGTAAAACGAGGTTTACACCACAAAGTGGATTGTAGTTTTTGGCTTCTCATCATTTTTTAGGTGCATGGTTCATAACATTTATTACCTTTTATTTGTGTTGACACAAGAGAATGAAATAACCCCAAAACTAGAGTAGTTTTGGGAATATTAAGAAGTAGTTTTATAAATGGTACAAAAGGCTTTGATGGGGTCACTATTAAAATGTGTGCCTAGAGTGATTTGTGCTTTTAGGTGTAAAATATCTCATTAAGTCTATCCTAGGGAGATGACCCAATATCCACCTTAATTGTTGACTTAGTGTGAATATCCACCTTTGGATGATTACCATTGGTAAATTAGTGTGGGTATGATGTAATAAACAGTTTTTAAATTCATGGCTATTTATAATTCTATTTCAAATTATAGTCATTGATTTCAGTGGATCACAACCCTCATATTAATATACCCCAAACTTTATATACGTTGCAAGTGTTTTTCACTTGGTTAAGCCACTGATTTTTTGGATACAAATATTACACTCTTAATCCCTCATAAATAAATTGGAAATTTCATTTAAAAAATAATTACAACAACTAAATTTAATTGGAAATAATGCTCCCTTTTTCACTATTAAGGATCGTAAATCAATGTGTTTTTGTGTCTTAGGTTTGAAGAAACTATGCCAATAAACTAAGCTAATATACTTTATCAAACCTTTGTTGTGCATTCATCAAAATGACATCGATAAAATGTCAAAAAATTTGCCAAATGTTCTAGTGATACTTACCATATGACTTCATTAATGAATTAGTAATGGAAACACTACATTTGGGGTTAGTTTGGGCTAGTTTGGGTTAGAACCTACTAAACTACACGAGTGGACCAAACTAGTAAATCCTCAATTTGAGGGCCAAAAAAGTGGAATAATGTCGAGGACCTAGGTCTTGGGATTTTTGTATACTTAATAAAGGTCATTTATATTAATATTAAAATACAAAAATTGAATAGACTAAAGGACAAAGTACAAAATGGAGTATTTGAACTATGATATTAAAATATTCCAGGAACTCTATTGGAATGCTAATCAACATCTTAAACCGAGTTTTTCTTCTCGAAACTCAATATGAATATTACATAGTAAATTATCTTAATATAAATACAAAGAGATAAGAATAGTACCATATTAAAAACATAGAAATTATGCATCACAATAAAAGCAAGCAACCAATTATGGTGCACAACTATCATGGTTGGAGTTGAGGTTGCAATCGGAGTAGGAATTTCTTGTTGTATTGAGAGTAAATACGGAGTGGAGACCATTTGGTGTTTGAAATCCTTAATTTCATGGAGGTGCCTCTTGGAAAATTGTAAGATGCTTATGAACCAAATGTTGAATATGAAAAGGGTCAAGGAGGATGCTTACCTCACATGGTTGAAATTACGAGAGGTGTCACTAAATGTTACCCTAAGCTTGTTGATAACGGTGCTATATTTCATCTTCTGATGTATCAAACCTAGATCTACATCTACAACCTAAAAATCTAGCATGTTCAATGGCATCCTTAGTGACATCAAATTATTCTTAACATTTCTTTAAGCAAGCATGGAGGGATGTAGTTTCATTTGTTAGAAAAAAGGGACAATAGGCAAGATCCATGATAAGGAGTATAATAAATCCAACACATTCATTGGTATTTTTATAAATCCCACAGAGATAGAACCTAAAAGGATGAATAAGACACACAAGGTTGAGTGGGAAAAGAGGAATAGTTAAGAAGTAGAAGGACGGAGGAACATCACACCAACATTCCCTTCTAAAAGATGCATGTAAAGGGATGTGAGGAGCTTATTGGAGCATGGGATGTAATAAATCCTCTCCCTCATAAATTTAAAATGATGTTACCCATATGTGGAAAGGTTGACCACCCCTTCAAATCTAAAACAAAACCCTGCCCAATTGCTACTTGCATATGGTGGTTATGCATGATAATCTATGTAATGTTGAGGAAAAGCGTATGCATTAAAATCAAGCACAAACTCTTCCATTGTGGCAACTTGATAAATCATTACAACTCTAATTGGATTTTTATCATCGAAATCATGGGAAAATGAGTCTTTTTTGAAATTCTTGGAAATAACCATGGTTCTCTAAAGAATATATAACATAGAATAAAAGAGGAAATTTATGTTTCCTTTCAACACTCTAATGACAATCATGGGGAACTTCTGGTGAGAGAAGGATGTTCTATAACCATGTCCTCTCTTAAATTCTCCAGTTCTAGTTCAAGGATGCTTTTATACCATTTGATATAATCGTCTCCTCTTCTAGCCTCCAGGTCGAGGACACAATCTCCATTGGGGACTAACCTTGTTCTCGAAAAATTGAAGCCATTTCTTCCATGGTAGGTACATTAAGAATGTAACTTGGAAGTCCAACATTCGCTTCACACTATAGTACGAAATTATAAATATAAAAAAGGACTTAAGGAAGATCTTCAAGTTAGGAGAAATTTAAGTAAAAACTATGTAATAAGGCGTAAATCTTGAAAATAACACCTTTTAAAGGGCGATGCGATCTTAAAGTGGTCAAAAGAAGGTCCACCTAGAAAATATCAATGTGAGAAAAACACAATTTATTTTGCTAATAGGCACATTAGTAACACCATAGTATTCGAGAGATATTGTCACATAGCATTACATTAAAACATAAAATTAAAAATACATTAAAAAATGAAAAAAATAAAAGTAGGTTTTAGAGAAAACAAAAAGCAAGTTGGTTTTCCTTCCTTTCCATCCTCCAAAGAGGGTTTTATCGTCCACTCTTTTTTATTTGTGACAATTCCCCATCCTCCCTCTCGGAAACCTTGAGGATACACTCCAACTGAAATGAAGCCATTTTAGTGTTTGTAAACTTGTGCATTAGGAGATATTATGGCTAATCACCTGCAATGATTTCCTCATATCTCTTTATGAGTCAAAATAATTGGAAATATGCAGATCATCTTCAACTTAACAACTAATAACATTAACATGACTAGGGCTTTGTTAAACTGGGACTTTGTGGATGTGATTGGAATGGTTATAGAGAGGGTATAAATACACAAAGGGTTGTAGAAAGATTGAGATAAATCAAATCAAGAATATTATAAATTGGTGAGTGGCTTTCTACAAGCATAAACACATATTTTTTGAAGAAGGCATATGAAATGTCTATGCTTTGCAAGGTTGAGGTGGAAATCATCATCTTTTCAAGATGCAAAAAGTTGTGTTAATTTTCTAATAACAAGTGTGGATATTTCTTTCTCAAATTCCTTCCATTCCTTGCCATTATTCTCTTTCTAAATGTGCATAACAAATTATGGTAAATGTTATTGAAATAACTTTCTCAAAATATCTTATGAAGTGTGTATCAACATATAAAATATTCCATTACATAATATGCTAAACACAACTTGCAACATTAGCTAGCAGGCTCTAACCTCATTTATTGGATTTTGATATATCCACGGCCAAAGTATTTGAACCCACTATTGAGACAACCAAATATGTAGAAATCTGCTACCCGACTATTGTGTACAAAAATTTTGTGTATGAGCAAAAACACAACCAATATTCAAGAATATAGAATCAAATTTTACCATACATAACATACAAACATATAGGTATATTTTATATTATGGTATTATAATTCTATAGATGTTTTTAAATCAAGTTAGATCTATTTAATCATATATTTATTTAGCATTGAGAGGGACAAATATCTTAGGGTGCAAACCTTCATTTAAATTTTGTAATCCAAAAAGAAGTTTGCACCTGGAAAGATTTGATCTCTAGATACTTATAGAGTTAAGACTAAAGATATAACAACTATACATAAATGTCATATATAACATAAAACTGGTAATCTAAAATGAAACTAAAATGAAAATCCCCTATATAAAAAGGTAGAAAAACATATAAAAATAAAAGAAAATCACAACATCATTAAAAATAAATAATAAATATATCTTTATTTTGTTATTTTAAATATCAATAAATAATTCACATAAAGTATTTTATGTTGTTATTGAATTTAGGCTTCTAGCATCCATATGAAGTTTTTGAGACATGTTTTAGACCACGATGAACCACATTGGTTGGTTTGAAATGAATGGGCAAATGAATTTTTGATGTGATTATGACTGAAAACATGTCTCAAAAAATATTTTATATTGTATTTTAAAAATAAACCATTAATACAATTTTCTACTTAATTTCTATTTTAACAAGTCAATACTAAATAATTAACCCTAAACCCTGTGGATCTTGGAGTGAGAGAGACGTTCTCGGTGCCTTTAATTTACAGGAATCGGCCTTTTTTTTTTTCAAATGGTCAGTATCCTACCTTTGCTTTAATTTTCCTTTAAATGCTTAAAGGTCCACTGTTTTGGTTAAACAAATTCGATGTAGGTCTTTTTTTGGGAAGGTTTTCTCTCTTAATTCTGACAAATCTAGAATATTTGTAGGCGAGTGCATGTTCTGGGATGGCTGTCAGTGATGAATGCAAGTCTACATTCTTTGATCTGAAGAGGAAGAAGATATATCGTTTCATAATATTCAAGATCGACGAAAAAGAAAATGAGGTCACAGTAGATAAACTCGGTGGCCCTACTGAGAACTACGATAGCTTTAGGGTTTCGCTTCCCAAGACAGAGTGTAGATACGCTGTCTATGACTTCGATTTTGTCACCGAAGACGACTGTCAAAAGAGCAAGATATTCTTCATTTCCTGGTAAGTAAGCCAGCGTTATTAATTTATTTCCCCGTAATATAAGAAACTTGATTACGAAATGGTTATTTTAGCAATATTTTAGGGTGGCTTTCATCGTACATGTTCTTTCAAATATATTACATGGATTTTGAAATGCGTAAATAAATTTACAGGTCTCCTGAGTCTTCAAGGGTGAGGAGCAAGATGGTGTATGCGAGCTCTAAGGACAAGTTTAGGAGGGAGTTGGATGGTGTGTACCGTGAAGTGCAGGCAACAGATCCCACTGAGTTGGACATCGATATTATAAGAGAGCGTGCAAGATGATATCTAATTATTGTTATATTTTTATGCTTAACGTGGAAGACGTTTCACTTATGATCTCTATTAGAACTCACATATTGGTTTTACGGCATACTAATAAGAAAACATGTGTATGAGTTTATTCAGTTGCATTAGTTTGTTTCCTATTTTCTTTGACTAGTTGTTATGGGCCGTTAAGTCGCCACTGTGTTGTTTATACAAAACTTTCTAGTTTATACAACACTTTCTAGTTTAATATAATAAATTATCTATTTATTTTTTGTTTTATTTTCAGAATAGTAGCATAAGTGTTGTTGGAGAGTGTAGTAATTGCCACTTAAGTAGATGTTATGTTTTTTTTGAAAAATTGTAAATTGATATATGAAATAGAAAAGTTAATTATTTATTAAGGAATAAAAATTTGCATAGGAGACTATTTTCATGGATTTTAATTATGAAGCTTAACAATGGAAAATCATAACACAAATACTTAAAAATCATTCATAAATATTGCAACTACATCAAAAAATTATGACAAAAAATTATGACAGTTATCCATATGACACAAACTCTACAATAAGACCTTCAAAGTTATAGCCCAATCAAATGTTTAAAAAATAATTATTGTCATAGTTAAACATTATAATTTAGATTAGTCATTGCTAAACAAATGATTGTCAATAGGAAAATTGATTGCTAGCCATGGCAGGAACTATTAATATTTGTGCTTCAATCAATGACAACACTAGTTAAATTTTGTATATTAGTTGTTATTTTTAAGCATATATTAACTAGTCAAAATGCCAAAAATAGAAGTTTTATTGGTAAATGAGGTCTTAAAGGACCATTATATTTAGGCTTATGCCCATATATGCTTGTACATGATATTTTGAAATGTGCAATTCCACCTAATTCATATTACATTGAGTTTGGGTTTTGAGAATGAGATTATAGTGGGAAACTTCTCCTTTTATTCTTATAGTTATTATCTTAGTTACAATCTTTTAAAGAGAATTACATTATTATTTTGAGTTTGGGTTTTGAGAGTGAGATGATAGTGGGAAACTCTCTTTTTATTCTTATAGCTACTATCTTAGTTAGAATCTTTTAAACACAATTACATAAAGATATAGGTTTAAATTTTTCAAATGTTCTAGGTTGTTATTCTTAGTAATATGGGTAATCTTAATTTCCAGGTATCGTCTTATCCATTCCAATTTCCAAAATGATTAGATGGTTGTCAATTCCTCTATGAACACCTATTGACTATTTTACTGTAAATTGATAAGAAACAATGGCTTCATCTTGATATACTAAATTGATACACTTTTAAAGTTGGAGAAAACTTAATAGGATCTATATCCAATAATCCTACTTCTCCAACTTCTAATATGAAATCACAGTGGATTTGAGTGTGCAAAAAAACCCTAAATTTTAAATCTTCTCAATACAAAATTTAGATCTCCACCACAATAATATTTTTACCTCATAAAATTCATAGCAAGTATTCTCTCCTAATAAGCCAAATCATGATGATATGAGCCATAAATATTGAGGAAAATCAATTCCTCCTTGAAATATTGAGAGAATAAAATAACACATAAAAATAGAAAAGGATTTAGAACGTAGATGATCCCACAGAACCGATAATAGTAAATTACTACTTCCCAATATTGTCTTAGGAGTGAAATTATCTTTGTCTTATGAGAGTCTATGACTTGCAATCAAATAGTATCATACCTAAGATAAAATCCTCATGTCGAGAATTGGGAGGTTATGAAGGAATTGCAAAAGGTGATTTCCCATGCAAGATGCACCCCCTAGAATCAGATACGAAACTCAAGCGATTCATCCTTACTAGTGAGAATCTAAGGAACCTCCTATTGCTTAAAAGCCTTTCACTAACCAAAAATATGGAAGATTAGGAACTCCATGCATATAGTTTAAGATAAAAGTCATTATTGCCTTAAATCAAAGAAATGGCTCTATCGTGATAAAAAAAATACAAGGTTCCCAATCAAAAATTTATATGCATCCATAGTACTTTGACATTTTGCTGAGTAGAGAAAAAATAGGAGAATATCTTAATAAATGCTTTCACTCTACTTTAATGTGTTCCTATAAAGCATGGTAGCTAATGGGTCAACAAAATAAATGCACAAGATATTTGGGGATATGCCTATAAACTAAAGCATTTGGATAGTGTCTCTTATTACCAACCTTAAAGGTTTTCTTTTTAACTCATCTTTTAATTAATCTATAGTAAATAGAATATATTATTTTGAAACTTCTTATACAAAAGTTTTTTTTCCCAAGGATAAAATGCAATTTTATTTAAATAACAAAATTACATTTTTGCAGGTGCTAAAAACATTTGATCATAACAACCAATGATTGGTGCCCAAGTAAACAAAAATAAAACAGAGAAACACAAAGAAACAATACATTTGGGAGCTAAGTGTGAAGGTACTTAACTGCTCTTTTTTTCTCTCCTTTTTCTCTAGTGTTTTCTGACCACCATGGTAGGGAGTAGCAGTTACAATAGCCCTTTGATTCTCTTCCATGTTCATGGGGACTTGTTTATCTGAATCCGAACTTTTTAATGCATGGATTGTTTCAATTCTTC
>APFE030979241.1:0-11961 GCA_000404065.3 Pinus taeda
TCATATTTATCTTCAATTCTTCCATGTTTGTTTTCAAATCTATCTTCAAATCATCCATGTTAGCTTCCACGTCATTCATCTTAGCTTCTACACCTTTCTTTAAACAATCCATCTTAGTTTCTGTTCCTTTTTGTGCAAGTGACACTTGTTGCACTTGGTCTCGTAATTTTGATATATCATGTTGCATTTCTTCCTCTTCTTCATGAGTCATGCTAGAGCTTTCAGGTCGCCTACTAGGTGTTTCCATTTTCCTTCTTCAGGGCATCAATTACTGATAATAATGCTTCACTATGCCCTTTGAATTCCTTCAAAATAATTTTTCAAACCAAGCTTAAGCAAACATTTAAAAAAATATACACACCTTTTTTCACTTTGTAGGAGCTCGATATTGCCTCTGATGTATCTCTGTAATTTAAGATCATCCAGTTCTGAAATTGTGATCTGTGGTATCCCTCTGTGTCCTCTTTCCAATGCTACCAGTCTAACCCCAATTGGATTCTTCAATGAAGAGTTATGTCAAATCTCCCACAGTGACCTAATTATAGACTAATTCAGTAGAGCGAACTTGTATGACATGCCACGTGTCCCTATTTTAACCTTTGGCTCTACAAAATATATACAAGAAACTAAAGGCCATCCTATTTCTGTACCTTCTTACGAAATTTCAATTTGATGCTCAGAGAGAAAGTTATGACGATTTTCCCCAAGTCACCTGTTTTGAATGTAATTCAGGATTCTGCAAAAGGACCAACTTCCTCAGTTCATATTGCCGAAAATATAGTGCAAAAATCTCTGAAATTTGGACCTGAGATTTACTGCGATGTCTTCTAACATGGGTTTTTTTTAGCTTCTGAAACGTCACAGAAAAATGTTATAGCGAAAATTCCACGATGACCTGTTTGGAGCAGCGAAACCCTAGAATCCAAAGCTCTGATACCAAATGTTATGAAACAAACTCAAGAAAAGATAAATCAACACCTTAGAATTCAGCCTCTTCAAGGGGGCAACCTCCTTTACATTACATAAATGAAAAATTCTTGGATGATTCAAATTGTATAACCTTCTTTCATATTTTAAGGTCACAATATACCACCGACCTAACATATAATATAACCACAAAAATAACAATAGAGGGATTCTATGGGGCACATTAATAACAATATGGGGACAATAAGGGCACAACAATATTAATAAGGGGTACAACTACAATAGTAATGGGGTAATCACTAGTATTATAGGGACCCAACAAATGCGCAGTGATGGAGATACCATTGTTGAAAACATAAGGGATAATTCAGTTTTTGAGGTGTTTCTGCTGGAATCTTCGAGTTTATCTCCAATTAAGTGGTGGTTGATATGGTTGCCAAATTAAATTATCCTTGCAATGCTTATGCTGAAATTGTTAATGAATTATATTGGTTATGGCTAGAATATGACATTTGTATTGATGACGTTACAGTTATTGTTGTACAAATTAATAGCTCTTAGAATTCTGGGTACAAATGGCAATAAAAGAACATCCAAAGAACAACAAAAATAGTAGGTTGATCAACCAACTATAAGATTCGTGCAGGCAAGTGCAAGGTGGTAGTCAAAGGGAAGATTTTGTGGAATATGGTTCCACACTTAAAGGAGCAGATATAGTGATGTTAACCCACTTGGAAAAGCTTCGCTTAATTTGGGTTTTCAAAAACTATTTCTCATGGTTCTCGAGATAGTTTGGGGTTTTAGTTGCAAATTAGTTTATAATATTGTTTTATGATAGGATTTTATTATTTATTTTATCTTATTTTTTATTTCCTATTTCCTATGTTGAGGAAATCAAAATAGATTTGTAATGTAGTATATAAAGGATTATTTTAAAAGATAGAGGTTTGATTTTTGCAGCAGAGAGAGGCTGCTTGGTGTTATCACTCAGATTTCCTAAGAAGTTTTTTGAAAGAAGGAAAGGATCCGAGGTAACTAAAAACCAATCTTTTAGACCTAGGTTCTAGCCCACCTAAGTCTAGAGAGGGTTCTCTCTTTATGATTTAGCTATGTTTTGATATGATATTAGGCTAGCTATTAATATTCAATGAGGTTGTTTTGTTTGAGAGTGGTGGAGTTTTGAAACAAATGGGCAAACTAGGCTTCTAGGCCATTCGGCTATGGAGTCAATCAGAGATAATTCACTGGATCAAGTCAGATTGCTAAGGTATGAGTTCAACAGGCAAGATAGCAGAATAAAAACAAACTTTGGGGCTTGAATGGATGATATTTCTTCTCAAAACTAGAGGGCAATCAAGAATCCTCAAGTTAGGATTAGAAAGAGGAAAGGAAGATACGTCAACTAGCAGAGGGAAATTAAGAATCCTATACCAGGGACTTATTAGAGAAAAGCTATAGGGATAGAGGAGAAAATAAGAATTCCTTTATCGAGATTATTTAGAAGAAAACATAGAAATTGTAAACTGTTAATAGCAGTAAGCAATAAAGCTACTTCTGATACACTTTGACTATTTTACCATTTAGATTTAAGATGCATGAAACATTGAAACATATAGAAAACACATAAAATCACAAGGATAACATACTTATTTGTAATTATACTGCACATGAATCTGATGAAATGTCCTCAACCTTCATCCCTTTTCTAGCGAAAATCCAAATTTGAGTACAAAAGCTTTCTCAGCTTGATAGCATAGATTTATAGATATGTTATAGAATCCACCCAAAATACTTCGAATGGAGAAGTATTTATACAAAAATTACATCAAAAATATCTCATAACCATATGAGAATTATTATAGGGAATGCAAAATATTTTACAAAAAGATAGAGACAGATCGAAAACAGATTGTTGTTGTCCCTTTATTTATGAATGAGCTAGAGGTTGAAACTCGGATTTGCCTCTTGTTGTTGCTTTAGTAATTGTGTGCTAGATCTTTTCTTACTTTTCCCTACTGATACTCTTTATTTGTTTACCAGACTTTACCTCAGTAAATATTTTCTATTTACCTCTGAGTTACGATAGTAAATTATAGGATATCGGTCATGGTGGTCCACCATTCTTCATTTGGTATCTTCATCCTGATCAATTTCATGTATATTTCGTCAGCTTCAGTGTATTTTTCAAAATTGGGCTGGACTATGAACAGGTGCTTTACTTCATGCTCAATATAGAAAAGATTTTCCAAACCATCATACAACACTTTTCCTGTAGGTAGCGCTTTGATTGTAGAAGAGTTGGCTTGACTTTTGGCTTGTTTTTGTAGTTTCTCAATGTAGTCCTCACGAGTCATCAACTTGTCATTTATGACTAGTGGACTTGGAAGTCCTTTATCTCTTAGAATGTCACATTTTACCATAAAATCATCTATGTCTTCTTGAATACTTTGACATCTTCTTTCTAGGTTCAGCATTAAGTTCTTCTTAGTAAGAACTTTCTTAATTTCAAGGATAGTACCAGTTCAATCCTCGATATCCCATTGTTCCAGTTGTTTCTTGCTTTTTCTATTTAAGAAGTTGATCAATTGGGTTGCCTCTTCAGGTTTCTCTCCCAATTTTTCCTTGGTCTTCTGTATAGCCTCTGTAGCTAGTTTAAATAACTCAGTTTGTTCAAAAATGATCTAGATAGCAGAACAAATATCATCGATGGAAACAATGATATTGGTCCATAAAATCTCTCTAATATCTTTCAAAGGCTTTTCCAATGTTAAGTCCTACTCTGAAGTCTTTATTCTTTCAATCATTCTTCTATTTTTTTCTCTCTTCTTCAGTGTAATTAATCTGTAATAACTTATAATTTCTTTCCAAGATGGTAACCATTTCTTTTAGTTTCTTTATTTCAGTTACTTGGATTTTAATTTCCTACATGGACTTTATTAAGTCCTTTGTTTGCTTTGTTGAAGTTACTGCTGCTTCTGATGTACTTGTTATTGTTGTTGCTAGCAGAGTTGTTGCTAAGGGAATGTTGGGTGCCAAAGATGTTGCAATAGTATATGGCACTGCTGTAGAAACCATGGGTATTACAGTTTGAGGAATGGTGGTTGGCTCACCCTCTTTGGACCACAAAGATTTTTCTAGTTCTTGCTCTATTTCTTTCAACTGTTCATTCAACTTAAGGACCAAGTCCATAAGTTCTTCCTCATTTTGTTTTTCAATTACTTCTACAGTTTGTGGATGTAGAAGGGGAGGGAGTTTGAGTTGTTTTCTGAGAGTAGCAATGTCATCATTCTTTTTCTTTATCAAGTTTTCAGTTGCTTTAACATCTTTAGGATCATGTCCCAATTCAATCACCAGGTCTTTTAATGATTTTATCCTAGTTTCCTTAGCCTGAGAAGAGGCTCTTTCCAACTGTAATTGTGTTGTAGTATTACTTAGAGAATTTTGCAACTGATGTGCAGTGATGGCTATACTAGTCAATGTGGAATAGACCATATCACGCGTTTTCTTATGGAGCTCGATCTAATCAATTGGGTGGATGTCTCTGGCAAGAACTTCAAAATTTGTTTTTAAATAATCAACCAAGGATTTTGGCTATTATATTGTTGGTTTTGAAAAGCTCATCTGCATCTTTCCCTCTTTGATGTCAAAGGTTGACATCAACCTTGTCTGATTTGTAGGAGCCATTTTCAGATAGTGGGCATAGGTTTGAGCTTTGAGCTTCTCATTCCTAGCTTTAATCTCTTTGTACTTTTCTTTCAAAACCTGGCTCTACTCTAAAGTTGTCCTTAGTGATGATACTTCTACACTTTGATGCCTGCTTAGTGCCTATGTTTGAGATAGATGGTGTCTCCCTTGCTAGTGTTGTCTACATTGTGTCACTTACTATCTCTTCATATTCTTGTTCAGATAGAGGATTTAATCTCTGCCTCTTTACATATACTTGGTCCAATGGCACTGTAGAGGGGCTAGCCTCATTCCTACTTCTTTTTTGAATTCTCTCCTCATTAAGAGGGGTCTGAAATACTAGAGGATTGCCCATGTTTGTATATTAGTCTGGGTCAATTCCTCAGAAATGCTCTCTGACCCTAAATCTTTTCCCTGTCTTGAAATCTCAAGTTGTCCTGATGTTTTTGCACTATGCTCTTGTGTTGGTCTCTGTGAAGATTCTTCAAACAACTGTATAGAGGGATCCAGATCAAGCCTTCTTTCTAAATCTTTCAAAACATTTTCTACTTCAACTTGTGTACTATGTTGTTCTATAAGTGTTCCCTCCACCCATTCATTTTGATTTGCATACTATTCTATCTCTAGAATTCTATGATGGATGTAGGGGATAGCTTATGTGTTTGTATTCTATCATAGATGAAGCTATGAGGATCATAAGGCCAAATGAAACTCTTTTTCAATCTCAATCTCTCAAGGATTTTCTTTGCCTCTTCCCCTGCCTTTCTATTGTTGCAAATAAATGGGCCTAGGTGATCCTTTATCCTTAGTTGAGATTTCTTCTTAGCCTTCATAAAGTGGATTTCATTAGAATTGATCATTTGCTTGTAGTACTAGGGCAAATAATTGCATGGGGAGGTATTTGGGCAATTTAAAGGGAGGCAGCTCACACCCATTAATTCTGATCTCGGTATGGTTCTGGTACAAGTACCAGTCCCCAATCTTATATTGCTTGGATAATTGAAGAATTCTCTTAATATCATCACTGATTCTAGGAGGGGGACTTCCTATCAACATGGTAGTTACAAGATGCACAAATTGATCAATAAAATGTGTATAACGATAGGGAGAAGAAGGTGAATTGTGAAAAATGGAAGTCGAGAAGATGACTAACCCGGGGTTCCCTCTAGTGTCAAGCTTTTGTACAGAGAAAGGGAGTTTATCAGTTTGGTAGTATACCAAAAGATGATACAGGACTGAAGAATATTTATGTACTCTCTCGTTCTCTAATCTCATGAATTGGTTATGCATCTTATCAACAATGAATGCAGCATAGTCAAATTTGGTTGTAGGAGGTTGGCCAAGGGTGAAAATAGACATGTAGGCTAAGGTTATCTCATCTACATATTCACTAGTAGTAAAACCCAAAATGCAAGCAATCATGGTGATGATATCCTTGCCTATATTAGTAAAGAAGCTTGACATGTAAGGAGGAGGGTCTTTTGGCCTGTATTTTTCTTCCATGAAGGTTTGATAGATTTGGGTAATTTCAGAACTAGACAACTTTGAAGATTTTTCAAGTAAATTGGTAATAGAAAGGGGAGTGAGGTCCTGGCCAGGCTGTAATTGCAACATTTCATTTATAGACTCAGTTGTAATGGTGAAAATGAATTTCTGGTCAGGGGACATTACAACTTTCATATTGGGGTTGTAGTTTGCATGGCATTGGTGGACAATATTTGGGAAAATATGGACAGTGGGGAATTGATATTTAGGTAGGTTTGACTCCCAAAGACCTATTCTATCATCATTGTTCAGATAATTGTCCCAATACTTGCAGTGTAGCTTTAAGGGGGTTTCATCAAAAGTAAGGTCCTTGATTTGAAAATCTTTATTAGCAAAGGGAAGGTGGTCCAAATCCCCATGGGGAGTAGTGATTGGCATGACATTTAGGGTGACAAGAACTTCCATCCTTGGTTCTTGTGTATTCAAGGAAGAAAGTTGGGGTTTTCAAGGATTTTTAGATAAAAAAAGGTGCTTGGGGAAGCCTTGGAGCTAAGAAACAACTTAATTGTACTAGATTACTTGAGTATAGAGTAATTTGGTGGAGGTTTCAGTACAAAAACAAGGTTTCTGAGAAGGAAATGCAGTAAATACCTGGTTATCGTTGACTGAAGGGACAAATGGCTGTGTTGAATGCTTTTTTGGGTGCGCATATTAGTCTGCAGTGGCTTGAAGTTCAGCGACTAATGGTGGTTGGCGGTTGGGAGTAAGTTGCTGGTCTGGATGTACTCTGTGCGTGCATGGAAGGCAAAAGTTTCTTTCCTCAGTAAAAAGGGAAAACAATGAATATTTTCATTTTTATGCACAAAGTCAATGACTTTTGGCGGGTGAATGGGAAAACGACAGTTGGTGTCAACTAACCGATGGGATACTTTGTCGTTTAGTGGAGGCAGTAAGCGGGATTGATCACACCACTTTTGGGAGTTTGGTGGTTTTGGCGGAGGGTCGTGCGATACCACAAATTGGATGACACGTAGCATTAGTGAAAAGTGAAAATAGCTTATATCGGGTGGTTAACGTTCAACCAAAAGGCCCGTGTGATATGAGCGAGTCATTGGATGAGGGAAGGCAGATTGTGCGGTAGTCGACAGCGGAAAGTGTTAGGGAGTTAATGGAGGGGGCCCGATGGCATAATCAACATAATTAAACTGACTTTAATTATATCAGGGATGATATGATTGGATGAATAAAGGGTTAATAACTTTAATGATATCGGGGGTGATTGTATTGGCGAAGAGGCTATTAATTAATCTAGGTGACTAATTAATCCCTTTTTAACATGTCGGGGGTTTTGGCTCTTAATTAATCGCGGTTCAAAAAATTAATCCCACTTAATTAACTTTATTATCGTTGATTTTTCAAACCAGAGTGGGATATTTATTTATTTTTGGATATTTATTAATAATACGGGAAAGGGTAATTTGTTTTGGGAGTTAAATAAATAATAGGAATTAAAAGTTAATATGACTATGGGAAAAGAAAATGCGTTAAGTAAATGTTTCCGAAAATAATTTCATCATCTAACATTATGAATTAGCCTAAAATGTGTTTGGGGGTTTTTTATAAAGAACCATTTATTTTTCCCAAGTAAAGAGTGATTTTACCCTGGGAAAAGGATTTGAAGGGAATGAATGAATTATGGAGGGGGTGAATTTTGATGAAGGGGATTTAGCACTTAGACCTTGCAAGTTATTGGGCCAAGGGTCTAGTCCCTCCAGAAGTCAGAGAAATGCTCTGAGCCCCTTTAACTTTCAGGTTGTTGGTGCCTTTAGTACTTATGGGAAATTAGTAAAATTTAGGGAAAAATTAATGAGGAGGTAAATTAGTTTGAATTTTGTCTATGATGTAAATGTCTTCATTGTCATCCATATCTTTAAGTGTTTTTTATGATGAAATTATATGACTTGATATCTGGATAATCATTCATCATACATAATTCTAAAACCATTCATCTACTTACCCTACCTACTTATCCTACCATTTTTTCTTCTTTTATTGGGGTGCACTTAAACTAGCAAACCTTTATCATAACCTTTTTTTTCTTTTACAATGGAAATCTATCTAAGTCTATCCTTATTACATACAACGACTCAGATTAAACTGTTGAGCTTCTTTTATTCACTTTACCTATCTACTTATCTGCCAAGATTAAATAGTTTCGTCATATTTTATTCTCTATCTCTAAGCATGAAATTCAAAACATGGAATAATCAAGATTAAATTATTTGGTTACCATGGATTGTGGCATAACAAAACTTTGCACACAATCATTATTGTAAAAAAAGTAAAATAGCAATGGCATTTGGACTTGCAAAATTTCATGGTCTTTTTGTTTTTCTTGGGGTTCATTTTTTTAATTTTTTCTGACCTTTTCATTCTTTTTGTCCTTTTATTCTTTTTCTAGAACATACCCTCTTTATATTTTTTAATTTTTTGATTTTTTACAAATATGGAAAACATTTGCACAAAGCAAAGGTATGTACATATTTCATAGCTAAACCAAGTCAATCATGATATATGACACCTATTGGTATAGGAACATAACACTTGGGACTGTGTAATGTTTTTCTTGAATATTATTTTAACAAAGCAATTTCTGCCCTTTAGACCTGGGATCCATCATGATGTTTAATGTCTAGTATGTTTTTCATGTAATTCACTTACATATTTTGTTTTTCTACCTTGTTACATCATTATCTAAGAGATGTGTTAGGAATTCATCTATACATGATGTTCCTTTCATGATGATTTTGTTGTTAAATGTAGTGGTTGTCTTTGCAAAATCCATCCTCTATTATATGATCTGTTGAGTAACCCTGTGTTTCTCTTTTGTCTAATGCTGCTACTGTAGATCCATCCCTTGTTTGATGCCTACAGGGCAGCAGGATTTCTCCCGTATTCTTCTCACATTTGCAATCTTTTATCTAGCTGAACATTGTACTTACTTTGCCCCAAGTTTTTCAGCAGAAACTGGCATCAACTCCATAGCCCAATGGTCCTTTCTTTTGCTATTTTCAACCCAAAAACCTTTCAACAAATCCCCACACTCCATAGCTAGCCTAATATTCAGTTCTCATAGCCACATTTTATTGGAAAGGAGAGAGCCCTCTCTAGTCTGGCAAGGCTAGATGCCAGATCAAAAGCTTGGTCTGTGGTTACCTCAGAGTTGCCTCTTCTCAGCCTTGAGATTCATTCTGAGTGCTAACAGTTTCTATAAGCATACATGGATGTGTTTCGAGATCCTAAATGGTTACAACCTAATAAGGAAGTGGAGCATGAGATCCAATGATTCTCAGACTCCCCATTGTCAAACATTGGGTTGTATAGGAAGTTTGTTATAGAAGCAAGTGAGGTGAAAAAAAAGTTGCATCAACTACCTGAATAGGGTTCCATTTGACTGAGTACATCACCATGTGGGTCGACTATCATCATTGTGCCAAATAAGGATGAGACTTATCATATGTGTATAGATTACAAGAAGTTGAACAAAATCATGTGCAGGAATAGGTACCCCTTGCATATGATAGATGATCTACTTGATCAGTTGCAGCAAGAAAAATACTTCACCAAGTCGGACTTAAAGTCTGGATGTCACCAGGTTCGAGTGAAATACGAATATACCTAGAAGACTTCCTTCAAAACTAGGCAAGGTTTGTGTGTGTGTTTATTCATGTCATTTGGCCTATGTGATGCAGCAACTATGTTTATGAGATAAATGAATGATGTATTGCACTCTTTTATAGATTCATTTGTTATTGTCTATTTGGATGATATATTGGTATACAATGTTACCTAGGAGGAGCACATATCACATTTGACACAACTATTGTAGACATTAAAGAAGCCCCAACTGCTATCAAACCTCAAGAAGTGTGGGTTTGCACAACATTCATTGGTGCATATAGGGTATAGGATAGGTGGAGGATAGTTGAAGATAGATCCTACCAATATGGAGGCCATCATGAAATGGTTGGTACCTACTAATGTTTATGTGATTATGAGTTTCATTGGGGCAACACAATACCTAAGGAAATTCATAAACTTATTTTCAATGGTAGCATCACCACTTCATGCCATAACAATAAGTGGCAAGAATTTCTAGTGGGGAAAGGGTTAGCAGAGGAATTTTGAGGAGCTTAAGAAGAATATTATTCAAGTACTAGCTCATACATTACCAAACTTGTAGTAGTGCTTTAAAGTGCAAATAGATGGGAGTAGGTACGTTATGTGAGTGATCTTGATATAGGGAGGAAGGCCTGTATGATACCATTATGAAGTATTTCATGGGGAAGTTATTGTTGGTATTATGGCACAGGTTTGGGGCTATGGCATAGGTGTTGTCCTTGATGGCAACCTTCTTTGGTAACAGATCTCAGTTCAGGCACTCAGAAAGTAGAAAAAGTCATATACGCAGGTTCATCTAGACTAAGGCGCGTATACACGTGGGTTATACATTACAAAAGCACGTATATGTTGCTGATCATCCTTTTGGTCCATGGCAGTTAGATCTTGGAACTTGAACCTATGTTTTGGACCATGGCGTCTCGTCAGATGTGTCAATCCCTAGTTTTGGGTTCACAGTATTGAAATGTTATGGTTTTGGACCATGGTATTGGGGAAGGCCTAAGACTATAAAAGAGGAAGGAGATCTTGTGACAAATTACCATCTGAATTATTATTGAAGATCTGACAAAGTGCTAGAGTTGGTATATTGGGTGGTGATGCAGATCTGGATCTAAAGGAAGGAGGAACCTTAGCGCAAAAGGAAGGATAAGTTCTATTCATGGGTCATAATATTTAAGCCTGAATGATAGTATCTTTGTATGATTTTGATCTACTAAATGTGGCGCTTGTCTAATCTATAAGTCTGATAATCTGGGTTAATTAGTGATTGAATATCTGGAAGAGCGTGTTGTCTTTTATAGATCTGTACATAGGTTCAATAAAGTGAGGGCGCGTATACACGCAGTTTAGGTGAAGTAAAGGCGCGTATACGCAGGTTGTTCCATACGCAGATGCGTATGTACGCAAGTTGCAGACTATTGAAATTGCGTATATGCTTTAAGTTGTGATCTAGCTGTTTTCGCTTATTGTTGCTGTGTTCTAAGTTCTGTTGTGTGGTTTCTGGTACTGTGTTTGGGTACAACTGGAAGAGGAGTATCTACTTAACTTCAGATCTAGTTGGTGAAAAGGAGTTTGGTTGATGAAGAATTTCTTGATGGCTGTTTGATGTTCATGGATCCAGTCTGAAAATTGATGAAACATGGTCCCTGGAAGAAAGAGAAGGTTGTAGCCTTCTGTAGGCTAGCACTTACGTACTAGTATCTTGGCTAGTGCAAGAGCTAAGAGGGTTGTAGCTCCCTTCCAGGAGAGCTGGAAAACGAGAGAGAGTTGTAGCTCTCTGTAGGTTGCAGCCTGCGTACTGGTAAAGGACTGCACCAGTACATTGTAAACAGAAGTTTCTAATTTAAAGAAAGATAGAGACGAATTGCATCAGGTGGTTTTCACCCATATTGGGTTTCCACCTTATATCTGGTGTTCTTGTGTGTGATTGTCTTTCTGCTCTATTTTACTTCTCTGGTTACTGGTTACTTGATGCTGCATCTCATATTAACCAACATCATTTGATAGTTTAAGTAAATTAAAAATTTTCTCTTTGTACGCTGGTTTACCTCTGAATAGTTGCATATATACGCGGGTTGAATTAACTAAAGTAGCGTATACAATTTGGTTTTGAAAAGGATTATTTGACTTGATAATACTGATTCACCCCCCCCCTCTCAGTATTATTTCCAACAATTGGTATCA
>APFE030979245.1:0-28392 GCA_000404065.3 Pinus taeda
GATCTTTCACTTCTTGAACATTTTTCTTCTTGATATGTCCTTCTATCTCGATAGTTTGCGGAGTGGTAATTCCTGCCAATGCTTTACAAGATATGGTCTGATTCATTTCTTCTATCTCTGGGGTTGGATCTTGGCGTATATCCTCTTCTTTTAATGTTTCTTGATCCTTTTCTTCCTCCTCTTCATACTCTATGTAAAAAAATTTCTTCTCAACACACTTATGACCTTTAGTTCATTTTCTATCACAATTGTAACAAAGCCCTTTTTCTCTTTTTTCTTCCAATTGTTGTGGTGTAACCCTTGTAGGTTGTGGAAGGCTAGGAGAAACAACACTTCCATCTTTATAGTTGTGAAGGGTAGACTTCCTTGTTGCCATAATTTTACTTTCCAATATGTAACAAAGCCCTTTTACTATTTCCAATTGTTCTGGTGTTGCTCTAAAGAAGGTGTTGCTCTTTATATCCTCATAATGTGCTATCATTTCCTCCGTGAAAATTGACCACGTAACAAGTTTTTACGAGAACAAAGCCCTTTATACCATAAAAATTGATCTGGTTCTAAATATGAAGATGCAATACATACCTTCTGTAACAGTGGTACACCATGTAGCTCAAAATATTTCTCCATCTGACGTATTCAATTTACTTGATCCTTGCCATCAAACTTCCTCATCTTGCTTTTTCTTGATTTTAGGAGCTTGATCTTGAAATGACTATACCTCTGTACTCTTAGATCCTTAAGTTATAAAACTATGAACTGTAGTAGTCCTCTGTGTCCTCTTTCCAATTCCACTAGTTTGACCCCAATTGGATTCTCCAATGAAAAGTTATGCGAAATCTCCCACAGTGACCTGATTATAGACTAATTTATTAGAGTGAACTTGTACGACGTGCCACATGTCCTTGTTTTGACCTTTGGCTCTAAACAATAAATACAAGAAACTATAGTCCGTCCTCTTTCTGTACCTTCTAACGAAATTTCAATCTGATGCTCAGAGAGAAAGTTATGACGATTTTCCGTAGGTCACCTAGTTTGAATGTAATTCAGGATTCTGCAAAAAGGACCAACTTCCTCAGTTCATATCTCTGAAAATATAGCGCAAAAATCTCTAAAATTCGGACCCGAGATTTAGCGCGATGTCTTCTCCAATGGGTTTATTTTTGGACTTCTGAAACGTCGCAAAAAAAAAGTTATTGCGAAAATGCCATGATGACCTGTTTGGAGCAGCGGTACCCTAGAATCCAAAGCTCTGATACCAAATGTTATGAAGCTAGCTCAAGAAAAGATAGAAAAGAGAGATCAACGCCTTAGAATTCAGCCTTTTCGAGGGGGCAACCTCCTTTACATTACATTAATGAAAAATTCTTCGATGATACAAATAAAAAGACCTCCTTTCTATATCTAGGAATCTAAGGGGTCATAACATAATCAGAGCCTACATAACAATAATAATGTAAGGGCACAATAATAATAATAGTGGGCTCTTATGGGGCACAATAGTAACAATATGGGCACTACATGGGTACATCAATATAATAAGTGGGTTGTACTAATAACAATAAGGGGTTACAGTAGTAGTATAGGGGCCTAAGAAAACCCTAAGTTGACATATTGAAGTTGATATGTAGGCTACAACATTATTTATAAAATATTATGGGCCATCGAGAACCTTCCTGCATGGTCTAAGGATGTTATTTTCCTCCCACACCAAAACATAATAATGTTTGGCCTAACCATACTATCCAATTCACTACAGAGAAGCACCATGCTAATTGAAAAACAAAGAGCATGTATGGTGATTTAGGACTTGTCTCATTATGCATGAGCCATAGAAGCTTCATTTGGAACTCATTCTATTATTTTCCTCCTCTTGTAATGTAAAATTCCCCAAAACCTATCCTCCTCTTAAGAAATCTCATATATAATTGGAGGTAAAATGTTAATGTTACAAAATTGATGGTTTGCAGTATCAATCTTAACCTAAACATTAATTTTCTATTTGTTTGGAAAAATTATTTGTTTATGCAAAAACATAAAGCAGTATAAAATAAATATGTGGAGGGCTTAAAAAATTCTGCATTGGGTTATAAAACTTCAAAAGGAATAGACGCATATAAAGTTATTTAAAAATTGCTAAAACATTTTTTATATTAAAATTGTTGTATCCATATTACAGAATAAGTGTGAACTCTTGCTATTTATGCATGCCTAAAGCATACATGTGCCATTTTCATTCTTGTTTAGAAAATCTGGTGGCACCCTATATAGATGTTGGGAGAGCACCAAAACATTGTAAAATGAACTATGAACTATTAAAAATAAAAATTGGAATTTAAAAAATATTTATTATTATACAAAACAATTTACACATACAATACAAATTCATAGATTTCAAATAATTTATACTTAATATCGAGGAAAAAAAATACCAAAAAGCATTTTATTAAAATTTATATATAAAATATTGAATATTAGAAAAGTCATATAATTTAAATGGCTAGTGAATATTAATATGTATCAATTTATAATAAGCATGAAAATACTTCATGATACATGGTTACTAAAATTTTAAAAATAATAAAAACCCACTAAATTATCTATTTATTTTAAAATTATTATTAACTATAGAAATAATTAATACATCACACACACACACACACATATGTGAACAAGATTCTTAACATGGAGCTTTACCCTATTGTCATGGAGACTTTTATTCTTTAAATATGCTTTGTTGCAATATCATGACTTATCAATATCACATTCCCAATAAAACCATGGGATACTTCATATGACACTAATTCATATGATATTTCTTTAATTAATCAATTTAATTAAAATCCTAAAAAAGGAATAACTACATTGAAGATAAATATGAACCATTGCTTTATGTGTAGTATTATTAATATTGTAGAATATTCCATGGATATTAAATCCCTATCATCCACCTATAACTAGCGATTTCGCTACATGTTGCAAAGGAAATGCCTTAAGGCTATAGCATATAGTGGCATATGGAGTAATAACACAGATGAAAAAAGATGTGATATGTTATGTGATCTAGATGTTGCCTAGTTTGGAACTTTCCTTTGCAACATAAATTACTTGCTAAAAAAAGGTAATAAATAAATTTAACTTTACAATAGGTGCTTCATGAATGGAAACCCCAATTCCATTTAATAATTATTAAGATTTAATTTATAAAATATCTCCTGTCAATGAAATAAATTAAATTAATGAAATTTAAAATGTAAACTTTGAACTTTGAAATTGATAATTGAATCTTTACAAATATGAATTTTACAACAGATATCTTCTTTGTTGCTAAGAGAAAGACCCTTGACTATTTACTTTTTGAATCCCACCTTGCTTTTGCACCTATTTCAGCCATAGTTTTATGGTTCGAAGATAAAACAAAACCCAAAAAGGAAATTTCATGGCTTTAAAGGTCTAATGCATCCAACAATTTTTAGTTACACTGAGTTCATACACATAGGTTTGCACATATTTCAGCCACACGTTTAGGATTTGAGACAAAAAAAGTAAAACCACAGAAAGAGAATTTCATGGTTGGAATGATTGAATTTCATGGCTTTAAAGGTCTAATGCGTCCAAAAAAATTTAGTTACATTGAGTTCATACACATAGGTTTGCACATATTTTAGCCATAGGTTTAGGATTTGAGGAAAAAAAAGAAAAACCACAGAAAGATAATTTCATGGTTGGAATGATTGAATTGATAGAAATAACTTATAGTGATGGGACGAAGAGCTTGGGACACTTGAGTAGGACTTCATTGATCACATTCTCAGTACACAAAATTACATGTGATGATGGTGGGTGAGCTTCTTCCCAGTCCTCCAGTGAGCCATCTATTGCTCAGGATCCATGCAATGCCATCATTTCGCATATCGAATCGAACTTGAATTTGAACTTGAACTTGAAGTTGGTAACTATGGTTGAATGCAAAGATATTTTTTACTCCATACGGTTCTTTGTTCTATCTTTGTGACGAATTTCTTCTTCTTAATTATTAGGGTTTGAAATGTAATGAATTTTTGTTGATAACCCTGTTTTGGCTTGCTATATTTTGGCGTCCCTTCATAATGGAGGTTTTCCTTCATAATGGAATCTAATGAATTTTTGTTGATAATCTTGTTTTGGCTTGCTATATTTTGGCATTCCTTCATAATGGAGGTGCACATAAAATCACCTACATTGAATTGAATGACATCTAGAAGACTCTTATTTATAACCATTTTGACAAACTTTTGTGGTAAAAATCAAATTTGAAACTAATTGTTATGATAATAGGTTACTCCTCATCACTATGGATTTTTAATGTTTATCATCTCAAGTAAAGTCCTACTCCAACCATGAAATGATGTTTCTATTAGAGTTATGAGTTGGTGATTTCAGTTAAGGAAAGATCCAAGCAAGTTAGGGTTTGAAATCTAAGAAATTTTCACGGATAATCCTATTTTGGCTTGACATCTTTTGGCATTGCTTCATAATGGAGGTGCACATAAAATCACCTGCATTGAGTTGAATGATCTCTAGAAGACTCTTACTTATATCCATTTTGACAAACTTTTTTTTGGAAAAATCAAAGTTGAAACCAATTGTTATGATAATAGGTTGCTCCTCGTCGCAATGGATTTTTAATGTCGATCATCTCAGGTAAAGTCCTACTCCAATCATGAAATAATGTTTCTATGAAAGAGTTATAATTTTTCTATGAAAGAGTTATGAGTTGCTCATTTTAGTCGAGGAAAGAATCCAAGCAAATTTATGAGAATGATCTCTTTTCACTTTATAAGAGGTTTCTATGGTATATTGGCCTATAAATTTAATTTACAACCGAAGTTGAATCATTAAATTATTCCTTAAATTATACATTATATTTTAAAATGATCTCTTTTCACTTTAAAAGAGGTTTCTATGGTTTATTGGCCTATAAATTTAATTTACAACCTAAGTTGAATCATTAAATTATTCGTTAAATTATTCATTATATTTTATAATCCCAAGCCATAATGCAAATTACTAAGAATATTGTTTTTAATATTTGTAATAAAAAAATTGAGAATGTAAATAAACTATGTAACGTATCAAAGTCCTGAGCGTAGTTTTCACACTCGATTTTTATAAAAAATATTGTTTCCTGTGTAACACTACTGTGACAATGGTGGATGTATATTATTCAAATTTTTTTTCTAAACTATTGAAAAATGATACAAACCGTCTAAACATACACATATGCCATGACACATGGGTGTGTGTGGCGAATATTATCCTTGGCCTAAAAATCAAGCCTATGAAAATGAAAGAGACCCTGGTCTTCCCTTTCTTTAATAATCCTCTCACTATTCGGATATTCCACGCTGGTCTTCTCTCTGTTATTTAACATCTGGAAAATCAGAAAAAAAAAATTATTAATTATGAAACTCAAAACTTGAGCCATACTAAAATACAAATTTCTCTCTAGCCACTTTTAACTGTTTTAGTTTTATGTTTTATTTATTTTTGTTAAAATAAAAATTGATAAAAAATTATTAAAATTATAAATTTAATTTATAAACTTTGAGCATTAAAATAGAAATTGATAAAAAATTATTAGAATTATAAATTTAATTTAAAACTTTGAGCCATTTAAATGTTTTTTAAACTAGTTAAAACAACTTTTGTAAAAAAAAATTGTTTGGCAAATTGGGAAATGTGATAATTGTGTCTTTTTTTAAGGGTTTTATGGCCAATGATAGAGGATTGTAAAAGGCAGTGGTCAATGGCTGCAGATTTAGAAAATTGAGCTAGCAATGGATCAATCTGTTCTGAACTGGTAGAGTCTCTGCTGGCACGACTGCCCCTGATTGCATTTTTCGTTTCCGTAGTGCCTGCAAGTGTTGGAACTTGGAAGGATTCTTTTTCTTGCAAGCATATTGGTCTTGTGTAGGCCAAATCAGACAGTGGGCAACCGTGCCTTATTCTCATTTATGCCGGATAGTCGCGATGTGAGTTAGTGAGGATCCACAGCAGGGATGCTTTTGGTGGACATCCCCATCTATCCAATCACCTTCGAAAGTTTGTTATTGTGGATGTGCGTTTACAATCCTCTCAGCAGGACGTGCTTTATTCTGCCTCGGATGCTAACAGCGAGTAGTGTGATGGCCAGGACAATCATAGGCGGTCCTTATAGTGGTTGGCAAGACGAGGCAAGACGCCGTAATAGCAGAAGTGTATAGTTCATCCAGAAAGTCGTGGAATGTTAGTTTACCTCATGGTCTGGTGATCAGGAACGATGAGATGTTTGTGTGCAACGGTTTCTTGTTTTGCTCGACGGTGCCGGGCGGCATCATGGCGTATCACGTCCGGAAAGGAATGTCATTAGCCATTGATCTACCTGATTCTGGACCCAATATATGTCATCAGTTGGTGGTATTTGAATCATCAATAATGATGGTTGGAGGCACAGAAGAGAAACACGTCGTGCATTTAAATCATCAATAGTGATAGTTGGTAGTGATAGTTAGCGGCATAGAAGACAAGCACGTCGTGGCATTTGAATCATCAATAGTGATGGTTGGAGGCATAGAAAAGAAGCACGTAAGAAAGAAGTGATGATGTGGGAGCTTTTTCACAAGGCCTATTCTTAAAAGCTGATTTGGATGCAGCAGCTATGCATAGAGCGAAAATACATCAAAGATCAGATAAAAGTTAATGATTTCAGTAGTCATTAAGTGCTGTAAATTTATGAGTTCTGATAATAGATCCACCTGTATAGAATGCAATTTATTGAATTCAGTGTGGTATTGGCTGTGCGGTTGTATCGTAATTAATCTGTGAGAGAGAAATGCAGCTATACACCGAAGTCTCTTCTAATGTCTGAATGATTTCTTGGACCAAATGTGTTCTATATTTATGTACATGGGCATTTTAAATGCGTTAAAAGCTCTTGGGTTGACCTACCTTAAAATGTCTATTTTATTTCTGAATATTGTATTTTTAAACAATTTGCCATGTAAGATAAGCATAAGTATATATTGATGCATCGGATAAGTATAATTATATATTATGTCTTTTCAATAAATAATTACTAAATTAGATTAGGTAGGTTTTTAATATTTGTAATAAGAAATTGCAAATGTAACAAGATAATTACTTTAAAAAATTAGTTTCCTTATAAAATATTCTTATTTTAATGAAACTGGTTGCTTATTGCGATATATTATTATGACTTTGGTAATACTACCCCTTAATTCATTGCACTCATGTCCAAAGAGAGGTGGCCTTTTCTTTCCATTAATCCCAGAGCTATGGGTTACACCCTACCCATCACCCTTCATAGTGAGACCACAACCCCACTTATCATAGAGCCACAAGAAATGGGTTTGATCTATAATGTACTCAGAATTTGTGTAAACTCTCTTCAGGACATAGGTTTTAATGTACTTTGTGAGCTCAAATGGGATGATTTGGCGTTATATTCTTTTTTAATTGCATGATTATCCTCTCGAGGCAAGAGGCAAGGCCATATTGCGATCATAGGGGATTCACTCAATGAACCTATGACCTATCACGTGCGTTCACGACATATTAAACAATACCCTTCATTTGACTACATATTGGAAAATAACCCTAAAAACCACATTATTTAACCCCTTACCAATACAAAACCAATACATCTTCCCAATTTAAAAATCTCCTACTTCCAATAGATATTGTAGGTATCCATTTTTTCATTAACATTTTTTATACCCATTTATATTTTATCATTAATTTTTAGCTCCATTTTTTAGAATTGCTAATATAAAAACCCTTCACCCCTTATATATCCTCCAAGATATTATGTCATTTTTAGCTCAATATAAATCCCCCAATATGAAACCACATGGTATGATATTGCTCCCCTAGTGAAGCCCCATGGTTGCGATTAGGCCCTCTAATTTCTTTTTTAGTAGATGTCTTCCTATGGTTATGAATCATAAAATTTGTCTCTTTTTTAAAATACCTAGTGATTACTCTTGTGGGATTTGTGAGAAGTTGAGTTCATTATTATCAAGTCATTGATTTCTAGGTTGCAGCCTTCATTCTCCTTGTTATTCTCAGGAAGCACATGGAAATATGATATGAAGTTTATCTCTTCAAGTATTTTATGAGTTCATTTCATAAGATTGCCAAATTCCTTATCTTTTGGAGAAGATCCTCCCACCAAGTGTTGAATGAAAAGGAGATATTTCACGACACTCAAGATAGGTGATTTGTTATTCTTTCGCAGCTTGAACCCCCCTAAGGACATAAGATTCAATTGGTTTTTTTGATATACTTGGAGGGCTCCATGAATATGCTGATATTACGTCCTTGGCATCATATAACACCCCTCCCCTCATCTGTGACCCCTAACAATTTTCATAATAATAATAATAATAATAATAATTCATTTTTAAGGTCATCCCCAAGTAAAAAACAAAATTGATGTGTGAGACCCCTTTTCTCATGGGAAAAGGGACCAACCTCTACATAGAGATTTGAGACCCCTTGATTTTATCAAGGCATATATACTCTTCCCCTACAATTTTGAATTTGCAGAAGAAAAATATACTCTTAACCACCCCCTCAACATTCTTCCCATTGTCATTACTCTTACCAAAATCTTCTCTTATTTATTATTATAATTATTCATAATTTCCCCTCATCTCATATTACATAAAATAATTTTCAAATCTTTAGTGTAAAAATAAATATTATTTATTAATCACTCTAGTATTAAAATTTACATTTTCAATATCAATTTAAATTAATGACATAGTTAAAAACCGTCGATGATGGTTATAAAAAAGCGTGTCGAATGAATATAATATTGACTATTATGCTACAATGTTGAAAAGAAAAATAATGGATTAAATGTCATACTATGATAATAAATGATAATTTGGTTATCGGAAAAGTTAACTCGCATATGGGTAAATCAAGGGATGTATCCATGTCAATACGTATTCAACCCAACATTAAAGCTAGCGTAATGTAAGAAGACATAACAGCAAGATGAACCGGTGGGTTTCTGGGAATCGTGATTAAGTGGACCGGACCGCGTATTTGATAGTTGTGATTAAAATCGTTTGACAAATTCCTATGATAGAAAAGGGAAAGCAGACCAGGCGACGTATTTGATAGTTGTGAACAAAATCGTTTGACAAATTCCTGTAATAGAAGAGGGAAAGAAGATATCAGCGAGATGGATCGAAGCGACTCTGCAGATCGTGATTACGGCCTCCGATGCCGGAGTGGATGTGATCGTGATAAGTTCAGCAGTTGTGCGACTGCTTTGTTTGATTTGGGTTTTTTATTTTTGGTTTTGTCCACAGTGTTGCTTGTACTCTTCAAGTGTTTTTTGATTTTGAATTTCTTCTCGAAATATGGCTTAATAATTAAAAATAAATCTTCTAACATACTTATAATTATGATTTTGCAAAAACATTTTCACGAATTTTTTTTTATTGCTGTGTTGAAGCTTCTATGATCCTTAAGAGATTTTTTTGGTGTAAATTACATGATGTTTCATTTGTCTACCCGTTTTGAACCAACTAGTGTCGTTCATCGTGAGACAAGTTTAAGTACTGAAGACATAGTAATAAATTAATAAACTACTAGAAACTACTAGACTTAACCCTGACAATTATGACTAAACATGATTGCATAAAAGGATGTAAATGCCTAGATAGAAATCTATAATGCTATGG
Organism: Pinus taeda; assembly: GCA_000404065.3. Classification (NCBI taxonomy): domain Eukaryota; kingdom Viridiplantae; phylum Streptophyta; class Pinopsida; order Pinales; family Pinaceae; genus Pinus; species Pinus taeda. The sequence goes on from APFE030979245.1 coordinate 9,738, forward strand.
TTATATTGCTCTCAACAAGAAGAAAATAAATAAATAGCATCATAAGAACTCACGAGATGGACACCTCAATTAGAGCACTTGAACAAGAGAGAAACCCACCCACATCGAGGTGAGAGGGGATGCCAATTGATTGTTGGTAAGAGGAAACCAACTTAATTAGTGTTTGATATCACTAAGGCACACACTAAATAGTATAAAGTCCACCGCTTGATTACAACTACCAACATTACAGTCTTAGCACTAAGAAGCTTGACTTTTGAAAAGAAAACTATAGAAGCAATAACTTTCAAAATCTAGAGGAGAGATGGGTGATTGAAGAGCACTTGGCCTATAATCTCCCAAATTTCCAAGATAAAAAGTGTTGGGTTACCAATTACATCTTGATAACACTTATTCGTCTTTTGCATCAAGTTAGCCATATATACCAAGGATATCCTCATGAGTGCCATGCAAGAAAACATCAAAATTGACTTTTCTGATAGCATGAGGTTTGAGGAAAAATTAAATAGGTTGATGGGATGGTTCTACCTCAATTTTTGTCCAGAAGGGTTGACTACAAAGATCATAAAGCATAAACACGTTCCTATTGATGTCTCTTTGTAGACTACATGTCCAAAGTGTAAATCCTAGTTGCAAGCTTCATTGATTCAAGATGAAAAATTTGAGGCCATTAAAAGTGAAAAATTTATTATCTCACAAAATAGAATGGGGAGATTTGCAAGAGTTCTCAATATGGTGGTCTCAATTTCCTTACAATCTATAGGAGAAGACTGCATGGTTTCCACAAGAAAACACATGTACATATCATGACATCTTTAAAGAATAGAATTCCCTCCTTTCATTGAATCGTATGATTTGATTCATGGGATGGATGGAGGGTGAAAAGCAGAGAGGAAGAGTCTAGGATTCAAGTCTGAAGTCATGGAGTAGAGTGAGACGCCTCCCATAGAGATTTGGCACATTTTCAATCATGTGAGAGGAATCAATTGTCGTTTCGGATGATTTCTTGTATTGAAGGCTCGAGAGGAAATTTATTTTAGGGGGAAGTTGTGGCATTCAAATTTCAGAAAATGATGCATTGTTTCATGTCATTCCCATTAGAGTATGTGCAAAGGGACAATGTTTTATTCGCTTGTGGTTCACAAGTGATTTTCGCTTCATATATATTCAATGTTGGCATGGATTTTCATGATGAACCTGACACGTGTCATCCCTTAGGTGTTAGATGGGGTCCCTTAGGAATGTATTTTGTTTGATTTGTTATGTTATTTATGTTCTTTGGTACCTTTTTCATTATATTTTTATGTGATGAAACTGATAGTAGATTTCTTTGCGTTTGTAGATATGGGACCTTGCGGTTGAGAAATATTAACTATATGAGATCAACCTCATGGCGATGATCATACACAAGTAGCATTGTATATTGGGTAGGTTCGAATTGCTAAGGGGGAACTAAAGTGGCACCAGATACCGCAACAACATGATGAGTTTCATGTAGGGATAGTTCCCACCCGAAGGAAGAGGGGGCCTAAGAAGAGCTTCGTGAGGAGAAACGTGATATGCAAGATTGAGTATTTTGCCTTGAGGTGAGGGAAATTGATGTGCACCATTGGATATTGATGATTTTTCTGGGGATCGTAGAGGCTGAATGGGCCATGCTAGGTGAGGACATAGGTGACATGCATAATGATTGGTAGTCAATATTGGAAAGGGCAGTAGTGGTGAAAGTGACAACTTGACTGATACTAGTTTTTAACTTTGAGGAGCCTCATGAGTCTCTTGTTGGTGGTAGAGGGAAATGGGGTTTTTCTCCAACACTAGCTCCTCCCTAGATGTCATATTGACATATGAACTAGGGGCAACATCCATTATGAGGATTTCCCCACTTTTTCACTATGGCCTATTTTTAAGTGCTAAGAGCACCTTAATGTATGTAAATTATATATTTGACACAGACACACACATATACATATGATATTTTGAGCTCTCATACTGTGTCTTATTGATGTGATGATATGTATGATGTGATGGATATTTATTATGCTGTGTATGTTTGACATGCTTCTAAATGAGCCTTATATGGTTAATGTTATGCTTGCTAGTTTGGAATGTGATTTCTATTTTATTGATGTCATGGTTCTTATGTCTTGGCCTGTGTGAGAAAGTAAAATGATTAAATATCCATACTAACAATTTAACATGATGGTACTTACAAAATGAGTGAGGATCACCAATTTGGAATGTGTGATGTAGTTGTGCAATGACATGCTAGGAATCAATTAATGAATGCGTGTGGGAATTGGAAAGGTGTGTGGCATCAGCCAAGAGCCCAATGTTAGCATTGTATTCATGTTGGTTACTGATAGATGACTGGAAACAAACTCTATTTCTATGGAGAGTGGTTTTATCAAGGATGTAAATAGCCTAGGATACCAAAGTTATGTTTTGCAACCATCGAGAAGTGCCACCAAAAAATTCAATGAAGTAAGTTAGTGATTAGTCCATCCGTCACACAATTAAATGAGTAGAGATTATAATACATGATAAAGAGGTTAACAACATACAAATATTGTAAAATATGTACAACACGGTAATGTAGGGAGATATAGGGTGAGTCATTATGAGCACATTTTTTTGAGATAGAGCTGATTAACAAGGTCTTTGAGACATTTTCCATCTGGATCACTCAAGTTCTATACTCCTTTGAGGAGACAATTCTAGAATATATAGGGTCCCTTCCACAACGTTTCAAGATTCCTTAACCCTAAGCTTCATTAGAGACATCATAACATAATACTATATCTCCCTCATGGAATGAGTGGGGGGCTATAGTGTAGTTGGAGGCTTTGGATAATTTCTTGGTAACTTCATTATGATGGGGAGAGGCTCATCCATTTTCATCAATGTGTTTGAGTCTTATGAGGCACTACTCGAGGGGAGCAATGTTAGGGCGCAGTTCCACTATGGTGCATAGTGTAAGGATTTCACACTCAATTGGGACTATTATTTTTATTTCTGTTCATTTCCTTCCAAATATCTTCAATTATTTGTATGCTCTAGCGAATAAAAATAAAGCGTTCATTAATAGTAGCTTATCTTATAAAATCGTCATGAGATAATGTGATTGACCATATATGAAATTGAGCAAATTTAAAGTAATCCGTGAAGTATTTGTTACCAAAGTTGGGAACCATTATCAGGATTATTGTTACCAATAGTCACACAAAATGGTTGCAAGTCAAAATAGCCACTAGTTAGAAACGATAACATCGACATCTATATTTCTTGGTACATTAATGTATTTTTTTTGTATGTGCACTCTAGGTAATATTTTCATTCTCAAATTCAATTGTTTCTAATGATTGTGTTATTGGAAATGTTAGGCAGTTTTTTTATTGTCATTTTGTTAATTTAATTTTTCTGCATCAATGCAATCTGAAGGAGCAAAACAATCACTAGTGTGTAATAAGACAATTCACCTAGTGAACATTTGTAATTTCCTATGTGGCGTACGATATTGGGGTAAACTAATCACCGCCTTCTTAACCTGACGAAGGTGTGAGAAGGAGTCATATTTATGGAGCAAAGTTTTGTTTTAGTCAAGATACATTTGGGGGAATATTGATTGCATTTCAATTTCCAAGGTCTCGGAAGCTATGAAACTAGTGATTGTGGATACTTTACCGCAATGACAAAAATATAAATGTTAGCAGAATAACAAAAGTAGCTTTTGAACTTTCTAGGATGAATAGAAAATCCAAACATGCACTCTATTTACATTGGAGAGAGGTTACAATCTTCCATTTTTAGTGGTTTCAATCTAATCATTGGTAATGTGTGTAAACCTATCACCTATGACACCATGGAATGCACAACCAATGTGAATCCATTTTGTTCCAACGAATTGAAAACGTTGAAGATAGGGAATTGGATTACATCATGCAATGGTAGTTACAATGGTTATGTGCCCTTGTTTCCCTCCTCCAAAGCACTTGAGAAAGTTTATCCACACACTTTCCCTATCCAAAAAGGAAATGAAAAAAAGCTTTATAACTCCCATTATAAAATCTCAAACTTAGTTATATTAAGCAAACTATCATATCACTTATCTTTTTCACCCTTGTAAATTATATATGCTCTGAAAAATGGGATTTCAACCTAAAATCTCACAATTTCCATGACATGTCATTGCCAATTACACTACCCCATAAACAAATATAATTTCATTAGTATTTAAGTAATATATAATAAAAAAATGAAAATAAATTTAAAATTCAATAAAAATAACAATAATCTATATACCTTATCCCCCGCCACCCCTCCATCCCCCCCCTCTCCCCCGACACACACACACACAAATATATAATTAATAACAAATATTTGCAAAATAAAATAGAATCTCATTTAATATTTAACTCTATTTTCTTCTCCTCTTTTTTGGAAACATTTTATGAATATCTTTTTGTTCTAAAGAATACTTATTATTCATTACATATTTACTTACTTATATAATTTCAATTATTGGGTAGGTGCTAAGCTCTCATGCAACATTCATTCATAAAAAAAATTAATATGCTATGGGCTAGTATCATGGCTTATCAATACCTCATGTCTAAAAGTCCATAACTCATTTCATATGAAAATTTAATTAAAGGATAAGGAATATGTATAAATGCACTTGCTATAAAACTCAACCTTTGATTTATCTACTAATAAGAGTATTTTAGAATATTGCACCGGCAATAAATCATACCATCCACAAAATAATTATTGATAATCAAATGAAAAATTGACAAACCAAAATTCCAAAATAATATGGCTATCAACGTCATTTTGTAAAAATGAAAAGAAAGTTTTAAACCGCATAGCTAGCGTTCCCTGTAGCTTAGTTTAATTATTGAACTTTGAAAAATACTAACCAACTATTTAAGACATATATTAGATGGTTAGGCTCCAATTTGAAATGCGTAATGAAGACCTTTTTTTTCTTATGCATATTATTTAATACTTATAGAAACCATTGAAGTCATCACATATTATTTCATGTTCTTCATCAATCAAGAACAAAAAATTATCAAAAACGTATATGCTTAGCATGTTCACCCATTTTAAGAATATACAATTGGAGATTTGTATTTGCTTAGCAAGTTCTCCCATGTGTAACTTTATTATTTATTTGCAAATATGATTGAATGTTCATCTTTGACCAATTTTTGCAACAACAAAAAAAACACGTGGAACCAATGTGATTTTAGTTATAACATTAATTGCATAACAATTACTAATATTTAATATAATATTAATAATGATGTCATTCAAATTAATGTTAACTGAAATTTGGTGTATTATTTGATAAAGATACTTTGAATGTTTAATATGTATATATGTGTGTGTGGGGGGAGGGGGTGCCATATTCAACCATTTTAAGAATACACATAATTGGATATATTGGATATTTGTATTTGCTTAGTATGTTCTCCCAAAATGTAATTTAATTATTATGTTAAAATACTAAAGATACTAAATTAGTAAATTGCATTTAAAAATGAAGAATAATATTTTCTGATTTTATTGATTTTAAGTTAAAAATGAACGTCTATTATTTGACTGTTGGTCATGTGAAATCAGATTGTCTCCACAACCATTTTAATATGTGTATGTGTGTGTGTGTGGGGTAGGGGGGGCATATTCAACTATTTTAAGAATACACATAATTGGATATTTGTATTTGCTTAGTTTGTTCTCCCAAAATGTAATTTTATTATTAAGTTAAAATATTAAAGATACTAAATTAATAAATTGCATTTCAAAATTAGGAATAATATTTTGTGATTTTTTAAAAATGTGTTTGATTTTAAATTAAAAATGAAGGTCCATTATTTGGCTGTTGGTCATGTGAAATCAGATTCAGCCTCCACAAAACACCTTTAATATAGATTCTTCACTTGAATATTTGAAACATATATTACATTGTTAAAAGAAATTCAACCCATAACACTACATGTAAAGCTGTAATTGTAATAATACATAAGAGAAAGAATTAAAGTGAAAACTACGAAAAAAAAATAATACTAAACCAAAACATTCCAAACCAAACCACCCATTAAACCTTTAATCCTTAAAAAAAAAAGATATAACTATAAAAATCATTAATAGTGAAGAATTGACTAAAATTAATCTTTTAAATATAAAAAAATTTACACACAAAATTAACTATATCAAAAATATAACATATTATTACAATTTTTTTTTACTATAGAATAACTATTAAAAGAATCAAATAAACTATTTCTAAACTAGGAAAATAACCCAACCAATTTAAATAAATTTGTTATAAATGCAAATAAAGTATTTCTAAACTATGAAAATAACCCAACTAATTTAAGTAGATTCGTTATTTCTCATATTTAAGCTATTAGGAAGGGGTGAGTTGGAGGGGTGGGTTAATATCTTGTTAGTAACATTTCTATTAAAATAACCCAACTAATTTAAGTAAATTCGTTATTTCTCATCTTTAAGCTATTAGGAAGGGGTGAGTTGGAGGGGTGGGTTAATATCTTGTCAGTAACATTATTTTGAAGAAAAGTTGAATCCGTAATTCGTCTCCTATCAGATCCGTTTGCTGGATGGTTCAAGCACTCCGTACATTGGGGCCCGGCGGAGCAATATAGCTAGCAATAACCACCCACTTGCTGTAGGTTGCGCATCGTCCAAAGTAATTTTATATTTGATGTCGATTTGTTCAATTAAGCTATTGAGGCCACATCAAACGTTTCGGCTCCTGGAATTTGTTTGTGAATAATAGGTAATTTGATTCCATGGATTTTCATGCATCTTCCATGAGATGAGTTGGGTGGTGATTAAGAGGTGGCAGCCCATTCCAAATAATAAAACATTTCGCGACATTCACAACATAGAGTGCGGGCAAAGCTATATTTGCTGAGAAGTGAGTCAAACAGACACTCCCCCTTGTCTTTTCAAACCCTGGAATCTGCTATGTGGCGCTTCAGCAATTTCCGAAAATGATTCCACGGGATGAGAATCGAAGTTTAAAAATATATATATGTAAAATAATTTCGGTAATGTCGACTGTGAAAAATCGCGTATCCCGCAGTGGTAATCTGCATAGCCGGCCGAAAAGTACGCAAATCCTGCGTCATAGAAGATCTTAACTCTGAGTCATGAAAACATAATTTAAAGACACTTTTAAAAGGCATAATAAAATTATGAGAACACTATATAAACTCAAATCTATGTAATCAATCATAATCAGACAATTTACTTATTATTTTTCGAAATGAAATACATACATACCGCAAAAATTAATTAACAGTAATGAAAAAATTATACCCATCCTATAATCCAATGAACATTAACTGCTGCCATAGATATTAGAGCCAGCCAACTGCCCACCTCGGCCGGAGTTTCAAATCCCTTGATCGCAAAAATTGGCTGTGCTCATCAATTTCTTTAAAAAGGAAAAATTTGGCTGTGCCATAATATTTTGGTATAGTTTGCCATAATATTTTGGACTATACAAGTGATCACAGACGACTTGACAACTTGCTCCCACTCCATAGTCATAAAAAAAAAGTATTGATGTAAATTCCTCTTCCTCACGGAGGAATTATAGTTGGGATCATAAATTCCGCCATGACAGAGGAAAAATCTTTTTCATCAGAGACCAAAATTCTTTTTCCTCGGAGACCAAATTCGCTGGCCTAAAAGCTCAAACCCCATGGCGCCATTCATACTTTTTCCTCTAAACGGTCCTTCATTGATCTCGAAATGGCCAGAGAGAATATCAGGCTCGCAGTCACAGTAACTGTGAAGGATGTTGTTGTTATTTAGCTACGAGTCAAACAAACACTCACCATTGTTTTTTAATGCCTGGAATGGGCAGATCTCCTGCTATGTGGCGCTTCAGCAATTTCTGAAAATGATTTTACAGCGCCTGAACCAGAACGCGATGAGAATCGAACTTGGGTAAGTCGTAACGTTCTCAATTTAAATATATATATATAAATTAATTTCGGTAAAACCCGAGAAAACTCTGGATATGACGATAATGATCTGCATATCAGGTGGTGATAACTAGACTATCAGCTGACAATTCGTGTATCTCCTGATAACTCGCGTATTCAGTGATATGTGGCGTAACCCTTATGATAATTCGCATAACGGCCGTTATAGCTCGCATAACGGGTCGGATTGTTCATATTCGACGGTGGTTACTCGCATATTCATATGACATCGATCGGATAAACGGCAGAGACCTCGCGTAAACGCTCGTATATCATATGAAAACGATGGCATATCAGCGTAATCGCGCGCTTATCCTTGAGTGATAATCAGCGTATCGGTTGACAAAATACATCGCAATTGGTGATACCTCGCGTATCATTTGACAGATCGCTTTAAAATGTTGATAACTCGCACATCGAATGAAAATTCACGTATCAGTGATAACCGGCGTTATAATTCGCATAACTCGGGAGATAACGGCTTCTTCTGTAATGGCAAGTTTCCGTCCAACTCCGGCGACGTCAGAATTGCGGCTCCCCTCTTCTTCATGTAATTGTTGAGCATCGCGCCGCCGCAATGGTCTGCGGAAGAGGCCACCCGTTGCGTAGAGAAATTCAAGATCAGATAGAAGGCGTACAAGCTTAGCCGCGTAATATACAAGTTTAGGCTGCTCTTTTGAAAAAACAGGTATGATCGTTTTCAAGAATTCAAGTTAAAATGGACATGAGACCACAATTAAAAATTCATGGTAATTGTAACAAGATACCTGCCAGGGACAGAAGACAATGAAACCTTCAAAACCAATCTGCTTATTTCAAACCAGCATAACAATGCAGCGTGCTTTTTTATGACCAGTTTGTAGATTCAAAGCAGAAGGGCACTCTATGTCTTTTTTATGACCAATTTGTGGATAATTGCATGCTAATATTCAAAGCAGAAGCACAGACTATGTCTCATAAATGAAGAACAAGCGTGATATTTAGATTTCTATTTTATGAAACCCTTTAAATAGCATCTGGAGAACTAATTTAACCGATATTCACATTAAAAAGTGATTATATACGTACTTATTTCAAGCCCTGCCTGATGCAATAGACCACATTTATAATTCAGGCATCTTCTCGTTCACGAGAGCGGTTGAGATTGCGCATTTATCATTAAACCAATACAACGCTATTAAATTCAATAAAGCTCTAAACGCAGCTATTAAAATGTTAAATTCTTATCAATATTTAAAAAATTAAATTAAAGAGGAAAATGTGCACTCTCTAGTCTCTTCTCGTTATTTCAAGAATTTAAGAAAAAGGAAGGAAAACCTACCTGCTTTTAAATTTTCTATAATGCAAAAAAACCTGGCATAATTTTTTATAATATATCTAAAGGAAACCAAAATCTGAACTATTACATTTTTCATCATAAACATAATTCTAAGAAAATGCTAGACAAATATCGTTGATGGTGAATAGCTGACAAATCGACTCATAGTTTTGAACAACAGTCTTTAACTAAACCAAAACTAACCAGTTTGCGTAGTGGAGAGGACATGCAAACGGCCAAACATAAAATATACTAACGAGTCTCTTCTACCCTCTTTCATAGATATAACAGATTCAACCATAAAATACACACATAGACATGAAGACAGACAACACACAACATAGTGTTGGAAGAATCACTGCATCTCTATGAAATCCGTAATTTCCACCCTGGGATCCTAGTTACTACGAAATCTGTAATTTCCACCGTGGGGATTATAATTTCCACCTTGGGGATCCTAGTTACTGGTTTGGAACATTTACCAACACCTGCAGGTTTTGGTGTAACGGAAAACCTCTTCATGGTATCAGAGGTTGGACCTAGGTTCGATTCCCCCAAATTGCGTTTGAGGGGGGTGTTGGAAGAATCACTGCACCTCTATGGAATCCTTAATTTCCACCTTGGGGATCCTAGTTACTGGTTTGGAATGTTTACCAAAACCTGTGGGTTTTGGTGTAAAGGAAAACCTCTACATGGTATCAGAGCCTAGAATGTTTACCAAAACCTGTGGGGGTTCCTAGTTACTGGTTTGGAACGTTTACCAAAACCTGCGGGTTTTGGTGTAGCGGAAAACCTCTTCATGGTATTAGAGCCTAGAATGTTTACCAAAACCTGTGGGTTTTGGTATAACAGAAAACCTCTTCATGGTATGAGAGCCTGGAATGTTTACCAAAGCCTGCGGGTTTTGGTGTAACGGAAAACCTCTTCATGGTATCAGAGCCTGGACCGAGGTTCGATTCCCCTAAGTCGCATTTGAGGGGGTTGTTGGAAGAATCACTGCACCTCTATGGAATCCATAATTTCCACCCTGGGTGTAACGCCCTGCGGCTTGCGAGTCGCTTGAGTGTGACCACCCGCCAAACAAAGTGATGAAACATGCGAGCTAAAGGCGATCGAGGGTGAGACAAGTGTTGTGGACGAGTTGGTTGCTTTGTTAATATACACAGGCGAGTTGGCAACTTGTACAATTGGCCAACCGGGAAAAGTTAGCAAATGGGCGAGACGAGGTGGGGCGGTCCCGTGCCATGGGTGGGTCAACCTGCACTTCGGGAAGGATTTCAAATGGACGCATCGATTGGGAGGATGAATGGAGGGTTGGCCGGGTGGCACGACCTCCACTGGCCACTGTATAAGTATGGAGGGCAAGCCTTGGCAAAGGGAACACATTCGGACATCGCTCATCAAGTGAAAGGTGCGAAGAAGGGTGTAATGGAGCTGCAGTGAGGCACAGGTATATGTGCCCGCTTGCTGGGCAAGTCTACATGAAGCTTTGGGCACGAGTTTGGTGATCGGCTAAGGCGCGGGTGGAGGGCGTATGAAGGCACCCGCCCACTGTTCGAAGGCGACCACGGGTGGAGGGTGTGTGTCGGCGCCCGCCCGCCGAACGTTACATGGGTTCGTTTGTAAGTTGGGTGAGGGTCATGCACGGACACGCTCACCTAAACTCGGCAAAGTCTTGTATGTTGAAACGAAGGGTGAGACCACCGTGTAGGTGTGCATGAGGTGGCGCCCGACTTGGGTATAACACTGGTGGAGCTTGGCTCTCGGTCAATTGTAAAACTCTTCACATATATAATAAAAGATTCTTATTGCATATGAGTGTGTTCCTTCTACTGTTTTATGGATGTTGATGTTGATATTATAATGTTAATAGATTCTACACATTAATTTTATCTTATGCATGAATAAATATAAATGTTAAGGTGTAGTTCATAAAGTAACTTAACGATGGAACATGTTAACTATTTAGGTGGTGTCACACCCCGACCAATTAACGAAAAAAGAATTGGGGGTGTGACAGGTGGTATCAAAGCTGATTCAAGGTTGAAGAAGCTTGGTGAATACAGAGAATAGACATGTATGAAGGGAAAAGTTATGGAGAAATCATGGATGAACAGTCTGGGTTTCGTGGACTTGATAGTTCATGGCAAGACCATTCAAGCTCTGGTGGACATGGGGGCCACTCACAACTTCATGACAACACGGTTAGCAAAAGAGGTTGGACTGATGATCTTCCCAACGAATGTGGAAGTGAAGACGGTGAACTCTAGAGCTAAAGTGGCGAGTTTGGCACACGAAGTGCTTGTACAGATAAAAGACTGGAAGGGTCAGTTGAACTTCACAGTGATGGAGATGAACGACTTTGATATGATATTTGGGTAAGATTTCTTAAAGGGCAACAAGGAAATTGTTGTCCCCTTCTGTGATGAGGTGGTGCTAGTTGGACAGTCACAAACTTGGACTTTTCCCACTCATAGGTAAAGAAGGGAAGTCAAGGTGCAGCATGTTTCTGCACTAACTTTCGACAACGCTATGAAGGAGTCAGATATGGAGACATATGCGGTGATGTTCAAAGGAGTGGAAGGTGATGGAGTGGGGATGCCTGTTCCAACCGAGATTTCTGAGGTACTGGCCAAATATGCAGATTTGATGCCTAATGAGCTACCAAAGAAGCTTCCACCAAGGCGTGCAGTGGACCATAGCATTGAGCTTGAGCCAGGAAAGCAACCTCCAGCTAAAGCACCTTATCGATTGTCAGGACCTGAGTTGGAGGAATTGAAATGACAATTAAAGGGGTTAGCTGATGTAGGTTTCATCAGACCTTCAAGGTCCCCCTATGGAGCTCTGGTATTGTTCTAGCGGAAGAAGGATTCGAAAGAGCTACGGATGTGCTGTGATTACCGTGCATTGAACAAGCAGACGGTAAGGAACATGTATCCTTTTGCCATTGGCTGGTGATTGCTTTGACAAGCTTGCGAAAGCCCGAGTGTTTTCCAAGCTGGACATGAGGCATGGGTATTATCAGGTGCGGATAGCTGAAGGAGATGAGAAGAAGACCATGATAGTAACAAGGTATGGTAGTTTTGAATTCTTTGTTATGCCATTCAGGTTGTGCAACGCTCCTGCTACGTTTTTCACTTTAATGAATGATGTCCTACGACCATACTTGGATTCGTTCATAGTAGTGTACTTGGACGATATAGTGGTGTATAGTGACAACATGGAGGATCATAAGAAGCACTTGGTGATGGTGTTTTAGGCATTGAGGGAAAATCAGTTGTACTTGAAGAAGTCTAAGTGTGTGTTCGCTCAGACCGAATTCCGTTCCTTGGACATATAGTTGGTCAAGGGTACATACGGATGGAGCCGAGTAGAGTCGAGGCGATCAAGGACTGGGTTGAACCAAAGAATGTCCATGAGATGAGGGTGTTTTTGGGCATGACCAAATACCAACGGAAGTTTGTAGAGGGGTACTCCAAGGTAAAATCATCACTGACATACCTATTGAAGAAAGACAAGAGATGGAGTTGGATGAATAAATGTCGAGAGGCATTTGATGACTTGAAGAGGAGGATGGTTACAACACCGATATTGAAGTTACCTAACTTCAAGAGACCGCTTGAGGTACGCACAGATGCTTCAGATTTTACCATAGGAGGGGTTCTTATGTAGGGTGGGCATCCGGTGGCGTACGAGAGTCGGAAGTTGCAAGATAGAGAGCGAAGGTATCTGGTCCATGAGAAGGAGATGACTGCAATCATTCACTATCTTTATGTGTGGAGGCATTACCTGATTAGGAAGTCATTTGTTGTCAAGACTAACAACGTTACGGCAAGTTATTTTGCATCACAACCGAAGCTTTCTGAGAAGCAAGCTCGTTGGCAGGACTTCTTGGCAGAACTCGACATGACTATCGAGTATAGACCGAGAAGATACAATGCGGTAGCAGATGCCCTTAGTAGGAAGGGACAACTTGCAACATTGGAAGGAGAAGACCAAGCAACAAGGAGTAGGAGTTGAGTTCAGATGTCAGAAGAGATGCAGAATAAGCTCAAGGAAAGTGTTGAGACCGATAGTCAGGCGCAGAATATAGTGAAGCAGATAAAGGAGGGGAAGACATGAAAGTTCTTTCTCTGAGATGGATTCTTATTCTTTGGAAACCGACTCTATGTTCCAAAGTCATCTGGACTCAGGAGGCACCTTTTGAAGGATTTCCACAACTCACCATGGGTTGGCCACCTAGGGCAGCGTCGTTCTTTGGCATTGTTGGAGAGAGGATTCTTTTGGGAAAAGATGTGGGAGGATGTAGAGGAGTATGTACATACATGCATCATTTGTCAGTGGGACAAATCAGATAATCAGAGGCAAGGAGGTCTGTTGCAGCCTTTACCATTTCCTGGGAGACCATGGATGAGTGTCTCAATGGACTTCATCACTCAGTTGCCACAGGTATAAGTATATAATGATATTATGGTTGTGGTCGATCGTTTTTCCATGTATGTTGTCTTTGTTCCAACAAAGATGCCTTGTGGAGCCGAGCAGACTGCGGAGTTGTTCTTTAAGAACATAGTAAAGTATTGGGGGATGCCATTAAGCATCATGTCAGATTGAGATCCGCGATTTACAGGCATATTTTGGACCACATTGTTCAAGTTAGTCGGGACAGAATTGTTGATGAGTTCGAGTTAACATCTGTAGACAGATGGACAGACCGAGAGGATCAATGCATTGCTGGAGGATTACTTGAGATATTATGTGACGGCTGATTATAAGAATTGGCTGGAACTCTTGGATATTGCTTAGTTCAGCTACAACATTCAATAGAGTTCTACGATGGGGTACAGTCCATTTGAGTTACTGAATAGACAGATGGCAGTCACACTGCATACCATAGTGACAGGAGGTTTTTTTAGAAGTCCTCATGTGAAGAAACTCATGAAGGCTTGGGATAAGACCTTGGAGTTGGCACGGTTGTGCTAGCACGAAGCTGCAAGGAGAATGAAGAAATGGCATACAGAGGAAAACAGGATGTACACTTCAGTGTGGGAGATATGGTGTTTCTTAGGATTACTGGGGATCAGTTTCAGCCACCTAATGGGACTGCGAGTAAACTGACACGGAAGTATGAGGGATCATTCCGAGTGAAGAAGATAGTGGGGGAAGTTGCTTATGAGCTGGAGCTTCCACACCATATGCACATGAAGCATCCAATTTTTCACATGAGTCAGTTGAAAATATGTAGACTTGATGCTGATCATCCAGAGAGAGTTGAACTTCCAAGAGGACCAACCAAGATTATGGACAAGGCAGATTTAGAGTTGGAGAAGATTCTGAGCTTTAGAACTACAGGGATTGGTTATCACATGAAATGGGAATTTCTTGTTAGATAGAAGAATGCACTGGAGGACTCACTTTGGAGATGGAAAAAGAAGATTGAGAAGTATGATAGGAAACTGCTGAGGAGATCAGGATTGTCGAGGGCGATAATGATTTCGGGTGGGGGGGGATGTAATGCCCTGCAGCTTGCAAGTCACCTGGGCGTGCCCACCCACCAAACAAAGTGATGAAATGCATGAGCTAAAGGTGACCGAGGGCAAGACAAGTGTTGTGCACGAGTTGGTTGCCTTGTTTATATATATGGGAAAGCTGACAACTTGCACCGTGGGCTGACCGAGCAAAGTCAGCAAATGGGCGAGACGAGGTGGTGCGGTCCCGTGCCATGGGTGGGCCGACCTGCACTTCAGGTAGGATTTGCAAACAGACACATCAGTTGGGAGGACGAATGGAGGGCCGGTCGGGTGGCACGACCTCCACTGGCCATCGTATAACTATGGAGGGTGAGCCTTGGCAAAGGCAACACATTCGGACATCGCTCATCAAGCGAAAGGTGCGAAGGAAGGTGTAACGGAGTTGTACCGAGGCGCAGGTCTATGCGCCTGCTCACAGGGCAAGGCTACATGAAGCTTTGGGCATGATTTTGGTGATCGGTTGAGGTGTGGGTGGAGGGCGCACGAAGGCGCCCGACCACCGTTCGAGGGCGACCGCGGGTGGAGGGCATGTGTGGGTGCCCACCAGCCGAACGTTACATGGGTTTGTTTGTAAGTTGGGTGAGGGTCATGCATGGGTACGCCCACCTAAACTCGGAAAAGTCTTGTGTGTTGAAACGAAGGGTGAGACTACCGTGCAGGTGTGCACGAGGTGGGCGCCCGATGTGGATATAACACCCATGGAGCCTAGCTCCCGGTCAATTGTAAAACTCTTCACATATATAATAAAATATTCTTATTGGATATGAATGTATTCCTTTTGTTGTTTTATGGATGTTGATGTCGATATTATAATGTTAATGGATTCCGCACATTAATGTTATGTTATTCATGAATAAAGATGAACGTTAAGGCATAGTTCATAAAGTAACTTAACAATGGAATATGTTAACTACTTAGGCAGTGCCGCACCCCGGCCAATTAACGAAAAAAGAATTGGGGGCGTGACAATAGGGATCCTAATTACTGGTTTGGAACATTTACCAACACCTACGAGTTTTGGTGTAACGGAAAACCTCTTCACGTAGTGCACACAGAGAGCCCTTCAACTTCACTCTTCAACCAATTTCTTCTACTCAATGGGTCATAAATGTAACATATTGTGATTTTCAAACTCCAACTATATATCTGTGGCATCTGTCCCCATATAATTTTGGCTAGTTCGATGGAGCGTGGTCGGATTGGGAGATAGTTATAATCTATCCAAATAAAAGTTCTTTATCCTCCAACGGGAACCCTTTGATACAGTTCTTATAATCATCCCACGGTTTAATTTGTAACAATATCTAAATAATTTAATTATTATATATATGACCTAGATCTACAAAACCTTGACCACCACTTCGAATGGTTAAATGATGCTTCCCATTTAAATTTAAACATGTTGCATATATTTTAATAAAGAATTAAATTCAAGTTATATAATATGATGATTTCTAGGTCCCACTTACACCATAACATAATTGGCGTTTAAGTAATTAACATAATTTACTTAAATTAAATAAAATTTATTGTTAATTTTATTTGCTATATAATTTTAAAATGCATTAAAATTATTTATTTTTATATATATTTTAATTTATTTTTTACCTTAATTAAATGTATTTTTAGACCAATGTTGTTATTATTTAAAGTATAGACTTCTATTAAATTTATAATCAATATATATTTGTAATGGTTTCGGTGTTTATTATCAATATAAAATATACAATATATTGGTTTATTATTTAGGGATTTTTTTGGTAATTTTTTCTTTTATATAGTGATCATGACTTATATTTATTAAGTGGAAATAGTGTATCAAACCTTAAGAAGATAAAACTTTATTGGAAAAATATTAAGAGAGCTTCAAAATCATCAAAATCTAATATAATCCATTGTGAAAACCCCCAATACTTAATTCAAAAGAGTGAAAGGAACTCTACTTGAATGGTTCATGAGGGTCAATACTTGCTAAGGTTTTGCAAATGGGGTAGCAAGCTAAGTGGGCTTGACTATGAGGAAACTCCATAGTTAATTGTGCTTGAGCGAGAGACGATCTGGGATGGATGACTTCCCAGGAAGTCCTGGTTACCGAGTGCAAGCCCCAGATGTGATGATTGACGCTATGTGATTCATTTCACTAGTTTCAATCCCACTTCTTCACCCTTGTGAGCATCACCCGATGCAATGAGTGCTAAGTGGACTCAAAAATCATGACAAATTAGTCAGTTACGACTACCTCTCATGGAAATGGTCATAGATGAATGACTTACTTAATGCAGCTAAATCCCAAAAAATGATATATAATCTCTCATGGAAATGGTCATAGATGAATGACTTACTTAATGTAGTTGAATCCCCAAAATTAATATATAATATAATACACTGCGAAAACCCCCAATACTAAAATCATCATATTGTTATTAATGTTATTTAATAAAATAATAAGTTATGATTTTTTATTTAAATTTTTATTTTTTTTTAAATTGTGAATTAAGGCATTTATATTGGTCAAAAAAAGATTTATGTGGCTTTACAAAAGTTTTCATAAATACCGTAGGTCCCTTCCCAAACCACATCAATCTAGTCAAAATACATAAATTGGCTTGTTTACCAATCCCATAAGTCTGCAAAGAGGCACTATACATATAAGCACCAAAATTATCATTATCCATGGCCTTATCACTAACAACAAATAGCCCACGAAATGTAAAACCAAAGACAAAATCACATCTCATAAACCAAAATATAGGACCATAGACTACAAACAAAATTAAAAATGATGCCTTCCACGAAACACGTCTCACTGGAGCTAGGACATTTTGTTGGAAAATGTAACTAGTTTTGGTCTTCATAATTGTCAATGTATTCAAATCATTATGTATATTTTATTTTAAAAAGAAAAAAAGAAAGACAAATATTATTTCTAGTATGATTTCATGCCCCATTTTGATGATTATCTAGGTGATACATGTTCTTCAGGCTTGTATGGTTTTTCACGTCAAAAGAATATTTTTCTTGAGTAAAAAGAGTATTTATCATTTATATAAGACCCTTTCAGGCAAGTTGTAAGATGTAAAAGATATTGATTTTGAGCCTAGAAAGTCATGGAAGCCTCCAAGCACAAGTCGGCCTAGGAAATGACAAGTTGGCCTAAAAGAACAAATTTAAACCCCCCATATGTGTATAAATAAAAGTAGCATAGGAATCAATTCATCACCAATTTTATCTCTCCTATCAACAAGTTCCAGGAGGTCAAATTGCAAATCCAAGTTGTATGAGAGCCGAATACTCTATTTTGATCTAGTTTGACTTTGGAGACCTAGACTTGGTTGATGGAAGTCTTCTTAAAATGTTGAAACATGCCACAATTAGGATTTCTATAGATGCTACAAGCATGAAGTTGTAGGTCAAAGCTACGGGTCGAAGTTGAAGCATGAAGTTGGTTAAGACATAATTGATTCTTATTTGGTTGCACTGACCTCGACCTAGGAGGGCTTATTGGAGGGCCAACTTGGTGCTTGGGGGAGGACTTGGTCTTTGGTTTGGGTCTTGGTTTTCTCATTTGAAGAAGATTTTACAATAAGAGGAGGGCTTATTGGAAATCATTTGTAGAAGGACACAAGGAAAGAAGAAGAATACTGTAACAACCCTAAAATACGGATATCTAATTAACTTATTAACATTAAATTTAAACGCTTACCTGAGCTAACTTGTGGTAGAAATAGGCTTACCACAACAGGGTTTTGGGGATGACTCTCCTCCCAACCGTAGGCTCAATTGCG
>APFE030979249.1:6501-36529 GCA_000404065.3 Pinus taeda
TTGGTAACAGATCTCAGTTCAGGCACTCAGAAAGTAGAAAAAGACATATACGCAGGTTCATCTAGACGAAGGCGCGTATACACGCGGGTTATACTTTACAAAAGCGCGTATATGTTTGTGATCATTCTTTTGGTCCATGGCAGTTAGATCTTGGAACTTGAACCTATGTTTTGGACCATGGCGTCTCGTCAATTGTGTCGATCCATTGTTTTTGGGGTCATGGTATTGAAATGTTATGGTTTTGAACCATGGTATTGGGGAAGGCCTAGGACTATAAAAGAGGAAGGAGATCTTGTGACAAATTACCATCTGGATTATCATTGAAGATCTGAAAAGTGCTAGAGATGGTATATTGGATGGTGCTGCAGATCTGGATCTGGAGGAAGGAGGAACCTTAGCACAAAAGGAAGGATAAGGTCTATTCATGGGTCATAATCTTTAAGCCTAAATGAGAGTATCTCTGTATGATTTTGATCTGCTTGATGTGGCGCTTACCTGATCTATAATCTGGGTTAATTAGTGATTGAATATCTGGAAGAGTGTGTTGTCCTTTATAGATCTGTACGCAGGTTCAGTGAAGCGAAGGCGCGTATACACGCCGTTTAGGGGAAGTAAAGCCGCGTATACACAGGTTGTTCCATACGCAGATGCGTATACACGCAAGTTGCAGATGGTTGAAATTGCGTATATGCTTTAAGTTGTGATCTAGTTGTTTCTGCTTATTGCTGCTGTGTTTTGGGTTCTGTTTCTGCTGTGTGGTTTCTGGTACAGTGTTCTGTGTACAGCTGTCAGAGAAGTATCTACTTGTTCCAGATCTAGGTGGTGAGAAGGAGATTGGTTAATTCTTGATGATTGTTTGATGTTCATGGATCCAGTTTGAAAATTGATGAAAAGTGGTCCCTGGAAGAAAGAGAAGGTTGTAGCCTTCTGTAGGCCAGCACCTACGTACTAGTATCTTGGCTAGTGCAAAAGCTAAAGGGGGTTGTTGCTCCCTTCCAGGAGAAACTGGAGAACGAGAGAGAGTTGTAGCTCTCTGCAGGTTGCAGCCTGCGTACTGGTAAAAAGACTGCACCAGTACATTGTAAACGAAGTTTTCTAATTTAAAAGGAAGATAGAGACGAATTGCAGCAGGTGGTTTTCACCCACATTGGGTTTCCACCTTATATCTTGTGTTCTTGTGTCTGATTGTCTTTCTGCTTTGTTTTACTGTCTCTGGATACTATTATTGGATTCTGCATCACTGACTAACAATCATCATCAGAAAGATTAAGTAAAGTAAAAGCATGTTCTGTATACGCGGGTTTCCTTCTGCATAATTGCGTACATACGCAATTTTATTAAATTGAAGTAGCGTATATCAGTTGTTTTGAAAAAGATTAATTATCCTGATAATACTGATTCACCCCCCCTCTTAGTATTATTTTCAACAATCAAGGCCTGTTGTACATATGGAGAAGAATTTCATGTGTTGTGCAAACAGATTCACAAAGGACAATCATGTTAAATAATTACAAATCTTTTCAACTATCAAATCCAGGATCCATTAACTTCTTGGAAAATTCAGGTACTACATTTCATTTTTTTTTCTTAAGTACTTTGGATAATTTTTTTTTTCATATTTCTTAATTGTCAAAGTGTTTACTAAAATGACTAATAATGGAGATTCTAAAATAGAGAATGATGAACGTGGGAAGCAAAAAAAATAATCAACATAGTGCTTATGTTGTTGAAAAAAGTATGGAGATGGAAACAAGAGGAGAAGGAGTAGAGGAAGAAGTTATCATACCAGGTACATAATTTGTTTGGTTTTTTCTCTTGATAATTTTTCAATTTATTTAATTTCGATATTCATAACATTTTTGGATGACTATTATAGGGAATTATGAGATGAATGAAATTAATCAAGACAATGACCATGGAACGATGGAGATAGAAATGGATATTAATCATTGTAACTCTATCTTTTTTTATTTTATTATTATTCTAAATTATTATTTTTATTATTGTGATTCATATCATTTCATATGTTGATTAGAGTTGGAAATAAAGAGAATGAATATAATGACCAGGGGACTGTCCCACAAAACTACACTCAAGACCAAAATATTATTATATACGATTATGGATGATTCTTTTTTTGTATAGTTGTTTAAGGAATTTTGTTCATTGTCACAATTTATAACATTTTTTATGTGTATTATAGTGATAAGCAAGGAGAACCAAGACATTGATCAAATGAAATTTAAACTAAACTTTAATCAAGAACAAAATATAACATCAGGTATTTATATTTTGTCCACTTGTTTTCCTTGTTATTTAATGATTCTATTCATTTTCATAATTCAAAATATTTTATATGTTTAATTTGGAGACAAATAAAGGTAACACAGATGATGATGAGGTGCAAAGTTACAAATATGAAGATAATGTCATATCAGATACTTATAACTTGTCTTTTGGTTTATCTTATTATTATTCAAACTCTAATGTTTGTAACTACCATAGCGTTGTATATTTTTATTATAGGAACAAATAAAAAGGATAAAATTAACAATCAAAATAATGTTAAAGGTGTGTGTATGTGTGTGTTTCTTTTTAAATGTTGCATTACTAATGTTTTTTTTGGTATTGGTATTTGATTGAAGGTTTAATAAGAAGTACAATTGGTATTTGATTGAAGGTTTAATATGTTTACTCCAGGTTCTCTCAAGATGATAAAAGAAATTATTGTTTCATCTATAAATAGTGCAAAAACCACTCAAGATAAGTGTATTGTTCCAACACTTTTTTTAGTAATTTTTGTAACATGAATAAAATGGTTTGACTATATTATTTTCCATTGTGTTGCAGCCAAAATAAATGAAAAGAAACTAGTTATAATTGAATTAAAGGACATTTTTTATCATAGCATTGATGATGAAGCAACAAACAAAGGGCATATTGAGAAAATGGGAGCTGATGTTGATTGCACAATAGAGAAAAAATTATTTTGGATTCATCCACATGCAAAATCATTTTTTAAAATGTGTTTCAAAAATGAATCTCTTGACATTGCAATTTGGATGACAGCTTTGAAACAAAGCACAAGAAGATTTCTAAAAAAGTTGGTTTCAGAAACATTACAAGATAAACTTGTGTTTAAGTGGACTGCTTCAGACTGTAAACCACAAAAGGGACATAAGGTCATTGACAATCCAATGACAATTATACACACTAAATCATTGAAAAAAGTGTGGGAAATGCATACCCAATATGATGCAACCAATACTATTATAGTTGATTGTTTAATTGAGAGAGTGAAAGAGAATCCAAAAGAAAATGTGATTCTTGCCCCTCCATTCATTGGAGAAAATCAAGGGGGATAATTGGTTGATCAATGAGCTATGGAGAATATTGCATAAACTCAACAAGGCTATGGATGTGTGAGCCATTTTGAAGGATGTTCAATTACATTTAGAAGTACCTTAAGATTACAAATGTCTATATCATGCTATTATATGTATGACATCATGAATTATTACTTTTATTTCACAACAGTAATAAATGAATTGTTGATTTGGTTTGTCATTACTAAAAATAAAATATTTTTATTTTCTTTATTTTTGGTGAGATGAATGATCATTTAATGTTTTCATATCAAAATTTCCGATGCTATATATTTTTTTACAATGGATTACATTGTATGTAAAATTAATAGATAATTGGTCTATTTGTTTTAATTAGATCATTACAATTATTTGCTTTAAATGTGGTTTAAGTTATCGTTATACCTCTTAGAAATTAGTAATGTGAAGGATAACCCATTGCATTCTTATAACCCTTTTTATTCCATATAAGTTGAAAAAATATATTAAGTTGTATGTAGCACCAACAATAAAAATACAATTTGTACTAAAAGAAGCACCAAAAAAACTAAGGTAGAAACTCTATAAATTAACATATAATTAATTAGGTTCGAAATTTAAAAATTGTATTATATTGTATGTGAAAATTAATATATAATTATTTTGTTTACTTTCACTAGACCATTGTAACTATATTTTTCAAGTGCAATTAAATAAATAATTATAAATCTTAAAATCAATCATTTAAATGGTGGGTCAATGCATTCTTATAAGGCTTTTATTCCATACAAATTAAATAAAGGTATTAGGCTATATGTATAAAGTAAACATATTATTTGTTTGTTCATTTTAATGGGGCAATTGTATTTGTATTTTGTGATACTCTAAACTAATTGTAAAATTACCTTTGCATACAAATGGAAATAATTCATAATAAATATTAACATCATTTTTAAAATGATAGGTTTTTATGTCCTTAAGCAATGAAGTGATGAAGTGGAGATATGTTAATATCATACATGTGGTTGCAGTACAAATGCAGATGGGAATTACTACAAGTCAAAAGATGTTGTTGATATTTGAAATGGAAGGAGTATTCTTCCATCATACACCAAAGATGAACAAAATTTTCATATTCAAAGAGAACCAAATTGGCAGTTTGGTGATAGGTCCTATTTTTTAAGGCCTTTTCAGTCAGAAGCATTAAAATATTACTTAAGAAATTTGATGTCGCAGTATGGACATTAAATGTAAGTGACAAGTTCATCCAAAAATTACTTTAAAAATCAAATATTGATATAGAGGACTTTAAATTTGCATGGGACAGGTCTCATTGTCATTTGCAAACAAAATTGGAAGCAGGGATAACAAGACAATTTTATGAGAAAAAGTTGATTGATGTGTGGTCCCAAAATGGAGATAATTATGAAGAGTCAAATGTATTGTTAATAGATATAGAAAATCATACTTCTCAATTCATCGGATATCGATCAAACCACATCTTGATAAAATCATATAAAGGAAAAGAGCAAGATATATGGCTTATGCAAGTTTTATTCCCCTTTCTTAAGACACTTCATTGTATCAAACAAAAACATGAGTACATTCAAATGTTCAATAGAACATGTACTTCGTTGTAGTTCATGGAGATAATTTCCTTTATAAATTTGTTGAAAAGTAGATTCCAATTTTTTAATACATTTTGGACATAGTTTTTGTTGAATCAATTTGTATGATTTTATATTTTTTGAAATATATGGGAATTGCCAATTATATTAATATGTATATTTCTTATTATTTATAAATGTTTTTGCAATGACTTTGTTGTATTGATTTTTTTCTAAGATGTGTGTGCACGTGCGCACGTGTTCTTAAATGAATTGTTTGCCATTCAAATTATCTTACATGAACCATCGAGGCATGTTATTTTTAATGACTTATGTTTACTTATATGTATCAATAATCATATATAAATGTGAAATATAAGTTTTGAAATAGAACTCCTTGCAAACAAAAGTGCTATTCTTACTAAAGAAATTATAATAATTTACTTGATAAATGTTATGTGCATTATTCACTATTCGCAATGCATTATTCACTATTAAGGCTAATGAGAAATGTGTCATAGGTAAATGATTTGATCTTTTTAAAGCATAAGATATGTGATTTCTCAATCGATAGTTTTCATAAATTTATATGCTTAAATCAATTAATGGTTGTAACAGCAATCATATCATATTGAAAATCAACAAGGCACAAAGTCAATTATTCATTGTTTACATATAAAATGCACTAATATGAGTGCATAAATGTGATATGTAATTTTTGAGATAAAAATATGTTGTAAATAATTTTGCATTTCTTAAAAAAACATATATATGATGATAATGATTGATAAGTGGATTATCAAAGTTTGATTAGACACTATCATGGACGAATTACGTCATTGAACTTTTTGAACCATAAGGCATCTAATTTCATTATTTAAAGTCAATTTTTTGTAAATTTGTATTTTAAATAAACTGAAATCATATCACTTGAGCTATAATTATATTATTGGCTTGTACTTAGTTATGTCCATTAATATGAGTGAATAAATGTGATTTATAATAGCCATATACTATGATGTTGTTTTTTTCAAAAAACAAGTCTTTAATTTCTTGATAATAAGTATTAAGTGGACTATTTAGGCTAATGGGTGATGGCTCATAAGTGAATACTACGTGTTGAATTGTAGGGCATTCAATTTTTAACCCATAATTTTTTTTCATATATTCTTGAATCAACTATTTGTATATGCAATCATCTCTTCTCATTTAATTTAATAAGGAGTCCATTTATTTACTTGTATTTATCTATCACATAAATTATTAAGACTATATTAATCTCATATTATATTGTTTAGAAACAAAACTCTATGAAAAAACAAAATTCTCTTCTTAATAAAACATGGAATAATTAATTAATAATGTGTTAAGTGGACCATCTAGACTAATTAAAGAGATGGGTCAAAAATGGCTGTATTTAAACTTTTTGCACCTTAAGACATTGATTTTCCAATCCATATTAGCATTTTGTCATTTTCAATTCTTAAATAGTTTATTTGTGGTTTAAATAATTTCATACAATCTAGTATGACTTGAATAATTCTATTTGGCTATATACATTGATAGAAGTTCATAAATGTGATGCATTTTTTAAATGTAACTCTTAATGTAAGTAAATATATATATTTTACAAAAAATTATAATTAATTGATAATGAGTTTTAAGTGGTCTATATAAAGCCATTTATCGACTTTTATTTTCATATCATGAGGTTTAATCTAAGTGTGTAAATGTGGCACCTTTTTTTTTTTTAAATGAAACTCCATGTAATATGAAATGTTTTTCCTAACAACACATGGAATAATTAATTGTTAATGAATGTTGAGTAGATTGTTAAAGTTATTTCAAGGTACAGGTCATAAATAAATGTATTTAAACTTTATGCAACATATGGCATTTGATTTTCCGACCTTCATTAACATTTGGTAAATTTTAATTCTTAAATAAATTATTTGTAATTGAAATAATCTCATAGAAACCAACAAGACAAGTATGTATTAAATTATATTTAGAATGTATATATGTATAAATGGAATTTATTTTTGAAATAAAGATCTCAATGTAAGTAAAAATATATTTTTTAGAAAATTAATAATTTAAAAATCAATTATATATGAGTTCTAACTAGTTTCTTCTATTTTGAATTGACAACTTTTTCCAACTATGCATTATTAAATCAATTATTCCTATATGTAATCATGCCATATAAGTCAATGAATCAAGAAAGCATTAATTGATTTTTATTTAACTATCATGTGGTTTAATATGAATGTATAAATGTGAAATTGCTATTTCTAAAATAAAAAACCATGTAAAGAAAATGAATTTTCTAATAAAACATGGATTAATGAATTCACCATGAACATTAAGTAGACTATTTAAGCTCATTCAAGAGATGGACCATAAATGGATGCCTTTAAACTTTTTACACCATACGACATGCTTTTCCCATCAATATTTACATTTTGTAAATTTCAATTCTTAAATAAACTATTTGTACTTAAAATAACCTCATAGAATCCAACAAGACTCAGAAGTTATTGATTGAATTTCATTTAGTTATATGTATTCATATCAGTTTATAAATGTAATTTATTTTTGAAATAAAGCTATTAATGTAACTAAAGATATATCTTATACAAAACTAATTAGAATTAATTGATAATAAGCTTTAAGTGGTTTATTTAGACTACATGAAAAATTAAGTGTCATAGATGAATGCCTATTAATACATATTTAATCTTCAAAATCAATATCTTAATGATAATTTATTTGTATTTACATTAAGTATTTAATAATTAAAGAACACGGGGACTTATATAAATTTCAACTAAAATACATGAGTTATGTTTCACATTTATTTCTTCCCCCTTAAAAATGCTTATCATTTTCTCTTCTTAGTGAAAGTAATGGTCAATCATGGTTTTTCATACAATTGGTTGACACTAAATTTACATCGAGACTATTATTGGTTTTAACAATGTTGACAAGGATAGATCAATATCCGCACTACCATCAACTGTGCTAATATTTGAAAACCCTTGCCTCCACTACTTACAAGAAGTTACCACTAAATTTTCTTGTTTACTTCAATTTGTGACATTGTCCATTATAATGGAATGACTTGAATACCCATTTAAGAACTCTAATTTGATGTACTTGGATTTGAGTGGAGATAGACCAATGGTGCCTAACCTTCTTGAAATACCTAGATCAACAATCTATAACTTTTATAGTGGATTCTTGCATGCTATGAATATGAATGATGACCCCCTCATTAGTGCTTCATAAAGGCACAAAGGGACCGTAGGAAATTCAGCACAAGAACATTTTACTAAGGTTTTAGTAGACTAGTTTCAATGCAATGCAAGGTACACCTATCCTTGTCTTTTACAAGAAGATCCTCACATCACCATCATTCAATCAACAAATCCCCATAGGTTGGGGGAAAGGGGGTTAGAGTTGCCAGACATAAAATTTAAACATCGAGGAATCTAGTATGATATCCATAACTATAATATCTTTATTGGATGTTTGACATACGAATATGATTTAGATTAAATCAATTTCTTCTAAGAGTTTGATTTCACACTCCTATTGTGTATTGATACTATTGTACATAAAAACCCAATGTTTGACCTATTCATGATCTCTAATTCGTTTGAAATTACTTGCAAATTATTTTAATGTTGAATCAAGTTAATATGTAGATTTACAAAAGAATGAATGTTGTTGAAGGCCTTGTAATAAAATACTTCCAAATTTAATGAAATATGTGTTATTAGCCTCAGATGAAAATAATTGTAACCAAATATGCAAAGGGATGAGTGATGTGCTCTATTTGTAAGCCCACTAATAGAAAAGTGGGACTATACACACAACTGCATGTTACTCCACATCATTGGGAGAGTATCTCCATGGATTTTGTAGGAGGGTTGCCTTTATCAAGAAAGGGTCATGACTATTTGTATGTCGTGGTGGATAGGTTTAATAACATGTGTGTCTTAATTCCATGTAAGAAGAAAATTATTGCTAATCAGACTACTCAACTTTTCTTTCAACATGTATGGGTCCATTTTGGACTACCCACATCCATTGTTTCAAATCGAGACACTCGATTCCTTGGAGAGTTTTGGAAAAGTTTGTGGAACATGATGGAAACCAAGCCAAAGAGAAGTGCAAGAAACCTTGGAGAAGAGTTAGGCATGATACAAAGTTGGACATGACAAACAAAGAGTTGGTCACCAATTCCAAGTTGGAGACAAGGTATGACTCCATATTAGCAAGGACATGATGAAGGGAGTAGGAAAGAAATTGAGACCACTCATATATGGTCCTTTCACCAACATACAGAAGTTTGGGAATAATGCTTATCTCCTTGATCTTCCAGCATATATGAAGATGTATTTTGTGATTGATGTTGAAACCTTGAAACCTTATGAACCACCCATGATCATGGATCCAAAGGAGAGTGGTTAAGTTCCATTAGTGGATGATTTTGTGCCATATTACTTAAACAAGTTTCCTGAAGACATCATCCTAGATAGGAGAAATGGGACTTCACAACGAGGATACATGGAGTCCTTTCGAGAGGGTTTAAAAGGAATGCATCTTAGTAAGGAATGATGGATTGAAAAGGAGAAAGTGAAGGAGTGATTCTGTCACCTACCTATTGATTAATGAGGCTTTTAGAGGCCCAAAAGCTTCTCAGTAGGGAGGAATGATCCAGGAGGATCCCAAAAGGCCTAAAAATCAATGTCCTCAAATCTCAGTGAAACTAACACCAAATTGTAGAGCTCGATGAGAGATTTCCAACAACATAAATAGAATCTTAATCTGAATCCATATGTGAAAGTTATGGCCATTTGAAGTTTGAGAGAAACAACAAAAGTTTTTTGCAAGTGGTACAGAAGGTGCCACGTGGCACTCCCACAAGCTACCACATCATAGCCCTGTCAATAGCCCCATCCGCAACCTCTCAGTAGTACGACAAAACCCCGTGGGCTAATCAAGAGGCGCCATGTGTCAACCATAAGGATAAGCCATATGGAATAGTAGTGTTTGAGGTGGCCCAATCCATAGGCGCCATGTGGCCCAATCACTGGGCACCATGTGGCACCCTGTGGTTGGCCAAACAAACCTGGGCCAAGTTCAGTGGCCAAGTTGGTGAACCATTTGGATGGAGCTAGAATTAGAATAACCACCAGGTTTGGTAGCATAAGGTCAAGTCTAGCAGAGCAACTTAGCAAGCAAATTGACTTAGGGTTAGAGTTGACATAATTGCCAAATTTTGGTGGCATTCTACAAAATCTGGCAGAGTTCCAAATCTTCATAATGTATATACGTTATTTCTATTACAAAACGGATTAGCGGGGGGTTTGAACCTAGGATCCCACCATAACCATTACTCTGTTTACTGTGTCGACCATCCCACCAACATATATTTAAATTGATACAAGAAAAGTCGATAGGGGAGGAGACTGAGGGAGGTTGAGTAGAACACAAAACTTTTGAAACTGGAAGCAAGCAGAACCAAGCTTGTGGAACTATGTAGGAGTGTGTTTTTTAAGGAGCATATTCTAGAGGAATATTCCCTAGAATATTCCCACATAAAATCTACTATGGAATCTTGGAGATTCCCTGTGGGTCTAGATTTGACAGTGACAAAACCCAATTGATTTTATACTCAATTTACTCAAAATTTCACCACAATTTCACTAGTGCAATCTATTTTGGGAATTTTGCAACCCATTGTTAGATCACTCCCAGGATTGAGGTAGAATGATGTATTTTTCTATGTACTTGATTTTATTTTTGTTGATATGAATGTAGAGGCCACCCTACTATAGAAGTAGGGCCTAGAGATGCAGTCTGCATTGGATGAACTATGTTATCAAACATTGGGTGGATTGTCTTTATGGTATCCTTTTATGTTTCTTCTTCTTTAAGTGTTTCCATATGTGGTTTTTACACGCTCTTTTATGCAATTTAGAAAACATCCATCAAGAAAATATCTTGCATTAGTATCGAACCCAAGAAATTTTGATTATATTTTTTGATTAGCATCGATTAGTTAGAGGCATGTAGAGTTAAGTTAGATTGCTATCATAACTATCAAAGGTTTTTCAAAACTTGTGAATATAAGAGAAGTATCAACAATGCAATTGAAGAAATCTTACAGAAAAGGATGCCAATTGTATGCCATACATGTGTTAGAATCAATAGGTAATATGAAAGCAATGCTTGAAGACTTCAAAATTTTACAAGAATTTCAAGATGTATTTTTGGAAGAAATATCAAGACTGTAACCTAAAATAGATATATATTTCTTCATATATCTTATGTTAAGTGTACCATTGGTGTCCAAAATACCTTATAGTATGAATAATCTTGAATTGATAGAGTTAAAGCTTCAGTTGAAGGAAATGTTGGACAAAGGTTATATCAAGACTAGTATATCTCCTTAGGGAGCACCAAATTTACTTTTGAAGAAGAAAGATGGAAATCTCAGGTTGTGCATAGATTACAGGTAACTAGACAAAGTAACAATTAAGATCAAGAATCATATACCAAGATTTATTATTTGTTTGATTAGTCAAGAGGAGCTATAGTGTTTTCCAAGATAGACTTATGGTCTAGGTATCACCAGGTTTGAATCAAAGATCAAGACATTCATAAAATAGCTTTTTAGAGTAGATATCAACATTATCAGTTTGCGGTGGTGCCTTTTGGGTTAACTAATGCACCATATACATTCATGTGTTTGATGAACATAATCCTCAGTAAGTATTTGAAAAAGTTTGTTTTGGTTTTCATTGATGATATCCTTATTTATTTAAAGGAAAAAAAGAGCACGGGGAGCATCTTTGAATGGTATTGCAAGATGAGAGAAAACTTGAGTTATATGCCAAATTTAGCAAGTGTAATTTCTACCAAAAATAAATCCATTATTTGGAACAATAATTTCATAGCAAGGAGTTGTTGTGGATCCTGATAAGATAAATTCCATCAAATATTGGCCTACCCCAATAAATGTTATAGAAGTGATCATTCATGGGACTTGTTGGTTAATATCAAAGATTTATCAAAGGATTTTCTCAAATTGGTCATCCAATTACTTCATTATAGAGAAAGGGGTTGATGTTTTCTTGGTCCAAGGAATGTGAAGAAAGTTTTTAGTGGCTAAAATACTTACTTACTAGTGCACCCATGTTAATAATTCTGAACCCAAGTAAAGAATTCTTAGTATGCATTGATGCTTTCAAGTATCGTTCACCATCAAGGAATGATATTCTTAATTAATTGTTGTTTCCAAATCTAATTAGTCTAAAGTTTCTGTAAATATTTCCAACTAAAGAATCTTTGAAACTTAAACCAAAAGAGAGGAGTCCCACTGGAACTATGAATGAGTACGATGTTGAATTGTAGGATCACTGGCAAGGTCACCAACTACTTCGCATGTTGAATAGACCCATTTGGGAAGTTATAGTGTTGGTGCAGGTTCATGCTCAATGGACTCATATGGAAAAATGTGAGCACGTAGAGGTAAATTTTCATCCTTTTTATCATCATTTGAAGACAAAACTAGAATAAGAAGAGAAGGTGGAACAAATACTAGAGAAGGATTACAAGTCGAAGAGGGGGGTACAACTGCCAAATTAGGCTCACAAGCCAAGATATTTTCATAAAATTTAACATTTCTTCTAATAATTATTTCATTTGAATGAGGTTGAAGAAGTCTATAACATTTTACATATTCAAAATATCCAAGAGAACTACACTTCACTTTTGGGCTTAAATCTTTCCTTTACTTATCACGAATGTGAGGCCATGCCACACTACCAAAGATATGGAAGCGACTTACATTTGGATTAATGTTAGTCCATGCTTCTTATGATGTTTTATTTCTTTA
Organism: Pinus taeda; assembly: GCA_000404065.3. Taxonomy (NCBI): domain Eukaryota; kingdom Viridiplantae; phylum Streptophyta; class Pinopsida; order Pinales; family Pinaceae; genus Pinus; species Pinus taeda. The sequence continues at coordinate 19,365 of APFE030979249.1, forward strand.
ATACTTTGTGGAAGTGTGATTTACTATAAAATTTGCACAGTTGGTTTCAATGACCCAATAATGAAGACTTAATCCCTTATATTGACAATGAGCCATTTCCTTTAATGTATGATTCTTTATTTCAACAACACCATTTTTTTGTTGTGTATATGGAATAATATGTTTCATTTGAATTCCATTTGTAGCGCATTAAGTTGTGAAATTATTCTTGATGTCCAAACTATTTTTCTACAAGGGCCTTGTACACCAAGAACAAGTCAAAAAATTCACTCTTAAGTTTTAAGAAATAAAACCAAGTGCATTTGAAGAGTCATTAATGAAAATTAAGTACTTGAACTTGGAGAAGGAAGGAGAAGAAAGTGGATCACATAAATCATTATGAACAAGTTGTAAAGGGGTTGAGGCATGCCAAGAGGCACATTTTCCAAAATTTTCTCGATGATGTTTATTCAGAATACAACCAACACAAACACCATCTCCGAAAGAAATGAGAGGAATATTAGTTACCATATTTTGATTACACCATTGTTGTAGCGTGCAATAGTTTAGATGATTGAATCATTCATGCCAAAGTTTTCTCAAGATATCACCATGAGCAATAAAAACTAAGGGAAAATGTGATGACCAAAATTTTCAAACTTGTACAACCGGTTAATAGCATCAACTATTCTAGTGCGAATATTATGCTTAAGATATTTTAAATCCTTAATTACAACCTTGTGAGGTGAAAACTCTATTTTTTACTTCACTTGAATGAGTGGTCTACTATACTGATAGAAGGTTGTAGGAAGGACTTGGAACAGATAATACATCATTGAAATGACCATCATCTACTTGAACTGGTCTGACCCTCCAACACTAAGATATTTATCAACACCAACAAATATTATTTTAGTGTTACAATAATTAAGAGTAGAAAAAATGGCTTTCTCCTTAGCCGAATGATAAGATGATCCAAAATCAATATGCCATCCATCATAAGAAGAAGTGAGGTTGCATTGAAGGAGAAACAAGAAGAAGAAAGTGCATGTCCATGAGAAGAAGTGTTAGAAGAAGAGTCAATATTGATGTTATGCTACTCATTGTTACTTCCAAGGCCTCTATATTTTGAAAACATTTGGAATTTGGATGATCGTCCTTCCCATATTAGTGGCAATGTCTATTAGTCTTCGTACTCTTTGATTATATTCCTTTGTCACCATTATGAGTAGAGGAAAATTGATAGGGTTTGGAACCATTATTTTTCTTGTTGTTGCAAGGATATTGATTAATTAGATGCTTGGTTTTATCTTTTGCCTGGGCCAAAAGGGCCTCCTTAGATGTACCTGCAGTGCTAATTTCTTTAATATGCAAGATCTTCTCTTGTTCTCTAATTAGACAGTCAAAAAAATATTCAAGAGAATGTTTTTGATAGGAAGCCCCCAAAGCCTCTCTACTACATAAAATTTAGATTAAAAAACATAATTTGTAGAATCAAGCTTTGAAATAGTAATATATATGCAATGTTCCTCATTTAGAACAACGTGATAGTATTTAAGGAAATGCCTAAGCATTTTAAACTTAGATAAGTTGAATGCAAGAGAAATTATTAGGACTTAAAGTTATGATGTTATTTTCAAGCTAGTGAGATCTAATAATATTAGGTTCACCAAATATCCTTTTCAACTTTTCCCATGCTTCATTTGGAGCATCAATTCCTTGAATATGAAATCAAAAATTGCGAGAAATGGACATTTTGATTAATCCATGTGCTTCATTATTCATATTATTCTGTTTAGCTTTCTTGCAAGCATCAATGGGGGATTTTTATTCTCCCAAGATAATCTAGTACAATCGAAATTAATGTGCAGATTCTATATTGCTCATGAAATTTACTAAATCACAATACTGGAAGCTTATACTCTACTGATTTGTAGAAGTAAATTCACCATCAAAGGAAAGAATCATAGACCTGCAAAAGGAAACATCACACATGCACACATATTTATCTAGGGGAAAGAAACTTCTCAAAACCCCTTACTATCTGCATTGTGTTAATAAGAGAATAGAGAAGAAATGCAATGCTTTCCCAAGCTTGAGAACACCTTGCATGTTGGCATTATGATATAGATCTGGCACTATGAAACAGGTGTTGTCCTTGATGGCAACTCACACAGATGACAGATCACAATTCAGGCTCACAAAATGAAGAAAGAGATGTATACGCAGGTTCCCCATTGACCAAGTCGTGTGTACACGTGGGTTCGCAGACCAAAAGGCGTGTATAGAGAACACACACACTTTCACAGAAGGAAAGGTGCGTACATGTTGGAAAACTAAGTTTTGGTTTGTGGTATTTGGTCCATGGTATTTTGGTATTGGTCCATAGTATTTGATTCAAGGTATTGACCCCAGGTATTAGGTCCAAGGTATTGGTCCTACGTGGTTTTGGACCATGGTATTGAGAGAGGCCTAAACTTATATAAGGAGAAGAAGATCATTAGGCCAAAGTGCCAGTGTGCAAGTGATGAATATTTAATGAAGTGTGAGATCTAGTATGCTGGTTATGGGTATGTGATGCTTTGCTAAGGATGCACCTATGCGGCGAATGAAGGTTGACGAACCGGGATCATGAAGACTAAAATGCATTATCATTATATGGTATGATTTGAATATTGACGCATGTCTTATCCTTTATATCTTATGTTCTGGGTATATCTGAAGTTGAAAATTGTAGCAAAGGTATAAGTAATTACTTTTAGATCTGTACGTGGGTTCCCTTTGGTGAAAGAGCGTATACACATTGGTTTGACACAGCCAAGTAGCGTATACATTATAAGATTTGATATTTGAGGATGTTGTTGGTTCTAGTAGTTGTTGCAGAGTTATGGGTTCTGCTCTATGTTCTGGTGACTCTGTTTTGATGACAGCGTTTTAGTGATTTAGTTGTTGGGTGATTCAGAGATTGATGATGTAGATATAGTTGATGGTGGTATTGCAGTGGTGATTGATTTTGTATTGATGGATCCAGTCTAAAAATTTATGAAACGTGGTCCTTGGAAGAAAAGAGAAGGTCATAGCCTTCTGTAGGCCGGCACCTACGTGCTAGTAAATACATTGGCTAGTACAAGAGCTAGGGGGTTGTAGCTCCATTCCGGTAGAAGCTGGAGAATGAGAGAAGGTTGTAGCCTTCTGCAGGTGGGTGCCTGCGTACTGGTATAAGTCTACACCAGTACAAGATTGTAAACAGGTTTTTCTTATATTAAAGAAAACAGCAGCAGATGGTTTTTGTCCCACATTGGGTTTCCACCTTATATCATGGTGTTCATGTGTGTTTCTTATGTGTGATGATTTGTTCTGTTTTTACTGCACCTGGTTATTATTTATATGGTTAATGAAGTTTTGATGCACTGATTAAAGATCAGCATATAATGGATTAACTGAATCATAAGTTTATTGTATATATGCTAGTTGCATTAAACACAGTTGCATGTACACGCGGGTTCCTTTAACTGAAGTAACATATATGAATTTGAGTATGGAAATGAAAACGTTATTGATTTGCTAATACTGATTCACCCCCCCTTCTCAGTATTATTTCAAAAATTGGTACCATAGCAAGTCCTTTGGTATAAACTTGATCGCTTGAAGGAGATCCGTAGAACAATGGGAAAGAAAGAGTGTCAGAAGAAGAAGACAGCTCAAAGGAACAGGGACAGCTTGCGATTAGGTGGAAGCAAGTATTCAGATTCTGAATCACCTCATATTGAAGATGAACAAGCAAATGAAGCATCTGATAAAATCATAGATCAACAAGATCTATTTAGCAAAAGGTGGAGTGCCCTCAAAGAAGAAGTTTTCAACTTAAAAGCTTAGTTGGAATATGCCTTCAGAATACGTCAAATGCTACAGGAGAAGAATGAAGAACAAGAAAATGAGATTCTCAAACTAAGGCAAAAAGTGGAAGAAGGAAGAAAGTCTGAAGAAATTTTGAAGAAGCAATGTCATGAAAAGGAAGAACAACATCAGGTTGAGGTAAATATCTTGAAAGGTAAATTAGAAGAAAAGGATAAACTATTACGATTTCAAGACAGTACTAAGATTTTGGATGATATTCTTCATATTCAAATGTCTCCTGCTATCAAAACTGGTCTTGTTTTTTATGACTAAATTGAAGGTGAATCTAGCTCACAAGGTGAGGTAAGGAACTCTAATGCAAAATTAGAAATGCTCAACAAAGAGATGAGAGGTCAACCCCATCAACAACCAAGGAAAGAAATTCTTCAAAGAAAATCTCTTGCTCCTAACTGTGGAAGTGATAGATGATTATTTCCTCTGATGAATAATGTTGAATGTTATGTACGTCATAATCTTGGACATGTTGAAGCCAGATGCAGAAGTAGAATGGTTCAAGACCGTCACACAGAAAGATCATCACGTTTCAGGTACTTTAAGGGATATTGTTTTGCTTGCAATATGTTTGGTCACAAATCCATTGACTGTTATAGGAGGAATATGAAACATGTAAGATGTTATGCATTTAACAATCTTGGACACATAGCAAAGGAATGCAGGAGAAGATTTTGGGCACCATACCAGAAGGAGAAAACATCATCACAGTTGAACATATGGAAGAAAAATAAAGTACAACCAGAAAGATGTGGCATAGCAGAGTATACAGACATGACAGACTCAGAGGAAGCTAAAAGTGTGGAATTTCAGTGTTCTAAATCTCATATGCAGGTTTCATGAAGACAAGTCACGTATATACACGAGTTAGACACTGCACAGTCACGTATTTGATGTTCTGAAGAAAAGGAGCAGTACAGAAGTCTAATATGGTTCTGTGACTTATCTGCTCTGTTTGATGATGGCATGGCACAGGTTCAGGGGGAGCATATGCCTCAAATAATGTATCATTGGAATTATGGTTAAAATTCCTTGGTGATGATGCTTATGATACATATTGCTATGATACTTGGAGTCACATTATTGGTATTCAGATCAGATTCATGGAAGATTACTTAAGTGACATATTATTGTTGGTTAGCCAAGAGAATGGTATTGCAAGTTACAGGTTGCTGATGTTGCTGAGAGATGCTTATGGTACAGATCATATGGTGTATGATAGTCTCCGATGACTGTCATGGTCTTGATTAGATTGTTGAATCATGATTTGTAACCCCACTATGCATTGGATGGATGATGTAATGTTTCTTGTTTTTGAGTCATGTATAAACATTTGGTATATCCCCACTTGGTTGGGTGGATGAGTCAAAAATGGTGTATCCCTACTTGGTTGGTAGATTGATGTATGTATGAGTCTTTGGTGATAGGAAGGTCATTGGTGATGTATGTATAGAGTCATGTTATTCTTTTGCAGACCTTGCATGTGCTCAGGGGGAGCATGGACGGATTGGTACATCTTGGAATCAGAGATTTCAGCATGTACTCAAGGGGAGTATGGACAATAGAGTGTATATCAAGGGAGAGAATATCTTGGTCCACCCTTTGCCCTTGATGTCAAAGGGAGAGAGTGACTTGGTGTGGTTGTTGCCATCAAGTCCAAAGGGGGAGATTGTTGGCATTATGATACAGATCTGGAACTATGACACAGGTGTTGTCCTTGATGGAAACTCACACAGATGGCAGATCACAATTCAAGCTCACAAAATGAAGAAAGAGATGTATATGCAGGTTCCCCATTGACTAAGCCACATGTACGCACAAGTTGGCAAACCAAAAGGCACGTATAGCGTACACACGCACTTTCATGGAAGGAAAGGTGCGTACATGTTGGAAAACTAAGTTTTGGTTTATTCGGTCCATGGTATTTTGGTATTGGTCCATGGTATTTGGTCTGAGGTATTGACCCCAGGTATTAGGTCCAAGGTATTGGTCCTACATGGTTTTGGACCATGGTATTGAGAGAGGCCTAAACCTATATAAGGAGAAGAAGATCATTAGGCCAAAGTGCAAGTGTGCAAGTGGTGAATATCTAATGAAGTGTGAGATCTAGTATGCTAGTTATAGGTATGTGATGCTTTGCTAAGGATGCACCTATGTGGAAAATGAAGGTTGGTGAACTAGGATCATGAAGATTAAAATGCATTACCATTATATGGTATGATCTAAATACTGATGCATGTCTTATCATTTATATCTTATGTTTTGGGTATATCTAAAGTTGAAAATTGTAGTGAAGGTATAAGTAATTACTTTCAGATATGTACGCGGTGAAAAAGCATCTACACACTGGCTCGACACAGCCAAGTAGTGTATACATTATGAGATTTGATATTTGAGGATGTTGTTGGTTCTAGTGGTTGTTGCAGAGTTTTGGGTTCTGCTCCGTGTTCTGGTGACTGTGTTTTGATGATAGGGTTTCTGTGATTCAGTTGTTGGGTGATTCAGAGATTGATGATGCAGATATAGTTGATGGTTGTATTTCAGTGGTGATTGATTTTGTATTGATGGATCTAGTCTAAAAATTTATGAAACATGGTCCTTGGAAGAAAAAAGAAGGTCATAGCCTTCTGTAGGCCGGCGCCTACTTACTAGTAAATACAATGGCTAGTACAAGAGCTAGGGGGTTGTAGCTCCTTCCAGTAGAAGCTGGAGAATGAGAGAAGGTTGTAGCCTTTTGCAGGTGGGTGCTTGTGTACTGGTATGAGTCTGCACCAATACAATATTGTAAACGGGTTTTTCTTATATTAAAGAAAACAACAATAGGTAGTTTTTGTCTTGCATTGGGTTTCCACCTTATGTCATGGTGTTCATGTGTGTTTTTTATGTGTGATGATCTATTCTGTTTGTACTACACCTGGTTACTATTTATATGGTTAATGAAGTTCTAATGCACTGATTAAAGATCAACATATAATGTATTAACTAAATCATAAGTTTACTAGATATATGCTAGTTGCATTAAACATAGTTTCTTGTACACGCGGGTTCCCTTAACTGAAGTAGCGTATATGAATCTGAGTATGGAAATGAAAAAGTTATTGATTTTCTAATACTAATTCACCCCCCCCCCCCCCCTCAGTATTATTTGCAACACTGCAATTGTATAGTCTATCCCTTTTCCCGATTGACTAAACCTGGCCCAACACTTAGCCAATTTCAAGCCTTCCCAAGCTCCTATTTCCTTGCACTATTCTGTCGGGAAATTGTCCCTATCTTTTAGGAATTTCACACCAAGGAATTTCACAATAGCCTTGGGTCAATATTTGAAAGCATGCACCACTTTTACACAGGGGAATATGCTACAACTGATATTACACTTCCTTGGAATATCCATCTCAACTAAGTAACTCGAATTCTCTGCATGCAACAATTATTTTGCGCTGATTGATCAGTTAACTGGTTGATAACTGAGTGTGGTTGAAGTTACATATGCACAACTAGACCTCCCCTAGTTCTTCTGGCAATTAGAACTAGTTAAACTGACAATAACTCAAATTAACTAAAATAGATTGCTATAAATTAGAAATCATCACGTAGAACTGAAGCCAAGTGTCTCCAACTCAAATTAACTGAGTTAACTAAGTGACAAGAGCCATGTCACCTCAGTTAAGTACCTCCAAGTATTCTGTTGAAATAGAAATTTTAATTTTAATCTAGTTTGACCAAAGCAAAGTCAAAACTAGATTTTCTTGCTGTATTTTCAAAATTTCCCCTCAGAAAGAAAGGGATTATCAAATGCCCCAATCCTGCTTCTATGGAACTCAAATTTTCCTCTTGACAAAGCCTTTGTCAAAATATCTACATCTTGTTCCTCTATCAGAATGTACTACAGCTACATAATTCACCTCTGCACATAATCTCGTAGATGGTGATACCAAATGTCAATATGCTTGGATATATCATGAAATATTGGATTCTCAAAGGGTTTGATACAAGTTTTATTGTCACAGTAGGATCCATCTTCTGACCAAATAACCCAACAATAATATTTCTTATCCAGATAGCCTCACATGTTGCTTGACTATGAGCCATGTACTATGCTTTTGTTGAGTTGAGTGCCATAGATCTCTGCTTCCTATTGTACCAAGAAACCACTACTAACCCAACACTAAAAATTCCTCCTGATGTGCTCTTACTCCCTAATTGACTCCCCACCTAATCTACATCTGTGAAGCCTTGCAACTTGACTTCCTTTTTCCATCTATACCAAATACCAAACTGATTAGTGCCTCTGAGGCATCTCAACACATGTTTTGTTTCCTTCCAATACAGTTTGGTTGGCTTAACAATTGCTTGACTAAGTTGGTTAAGTGGATAACAGATGTTTGGTCATGTGTTCAGCAAAAACATAAGAGAACCCACAAGCTACCTATAAATGGTAGCCCTCGCTATTTCACCTGAAGTAGCATCATCTTTCCTCCATTTTCCTACTAGAGGAGTCTCCATGGCTTCATACCTGTCCATGCAGAACCTCTGAAGTATCTCATTGTCATAATTTCCCTGAGAGACAAATAGTTCCCCATCACCTTTCCATACTTCCAAACCAAGGAAGTAGGGCATGAGGCCCATGTCCTTCATCTCAAACTCTCTTGCAAAGTCCTCCTTATAATATCTGATTAACTGCTCATCACAAATAAGGATTAAGTCATCGACATATAAAATAATAATCAATAATTTACCTTCTACCACAATTTGATAAAAGTTTGCATATGCTTCACTTTTGGTGAAGCCCAAGCTAGTGAAATAGCTATCAATACTGGTGTACCAAGCACAAGGTGCTTGCTTGAGCCCATACAATGCTCACTTAAGTCTTCACACATGCGACTCTATGTCAAATGTCTCAAACCACTTTGGCTGCTCAATATACACCTCCTCCTCAATAAATCCATTGAGGAATGTTGTCTTCACATCCATTTGGTGGATCTTCCACCCCATTTACGCTGAAAATTCTAGAATACACCTGATGGATGAGTACATTGCTACTGGAGTAAAGGTCTCCTCATAGTCAATTCCCTCAACCTAAGAGAACCCCTTGGCCACAAATTTGACCTTGTGTGTCTATATGCTACCGTCTGCTACATGCTTTACCTTGTAAAGCCATCTTGAACCAACCACTGATTTGTCTGTTGGTCTTGCGACCACTTCCCAAATAATGTTTCTGACAATGGAATCATATTCCTCGACCATAGCATTAATCGATACTAGTTTCTCTACAACTTCCTCAAATGGGGATGCCTCAGTCTCTATAAGCTCACTCATCATAGCCATGTACCAAGTGTACCAATCCGGTGACCTCTTGTTCCTATGTTGTGATGTGGGTGCTCCCACATTTTCTCTCGCATCCTGCAATAATATGTTAGCTTCCCTGGTTTGCTTCCTTCCTTCTCTAGATGTCTCTCATTGAGTGAATGTCTCCACTCTCTGCTCCTCTAGTTATGGCTACTCCACAACTTCCTAAGGTTCTTCCTTTGGAGCCAAAAGCTCCTGATCAAGATGCAACTAAAGCTCCTTTTCAAGAGAACACCTTATTTCCTTCTCCTCATAAAATTTCATATCCCTCCTCACCACTGTCATCCTGAGAGATGGAAAGTAGACATGATAGTTGTGAGGTGTGTCTGTGTACCCCAAAAATATGCCCAACTCTATTGTTGGCTCTAGCTTTTTCCTTGCTTCCTTGGAAACATGACAGTAAACTGATGATCCAAAGATCCTTAAGTATGACACATCTGGTTTCTTCCTTGAAAAGGCTTCCTCTGGTGTACTCATGCCAAGAATCTTGTGAGGAATATTGTTATGCAAATAGACCGTTGTGTTGCATTCTTCAACCCACAAGTGTAGTAGTAGACCTTGGTAATGTAAATTGCCCTTTCTTCTCCCACAAAACTTCTATTCTTCCTCTCATCCACCCCATTATGTTGTGATCTATGGGGTGTTGTCAACTATGGACCCCTCGAATGTCTTCCTTTGCACATAATTTTTTAAACTAATTTGACACATACTCCCCACCATTGTCGCTCCTGAGAGCCTTCAATTTCTTTCCAGTTTCTTTCTCAACAAGTGCTTTAAACTCAACAAAATTGGAGAATGTCTGGTATTTCTTATGCATAAAGTATATCCAACGCTTTCGTGAGAAATAATTTATGAATATAACATGATACCTGTTCTTGGCACTAGAGGCTGTCGAGAAAGGTCCACAAACATCAGAGTGGATCCTTTCAAGGACTACATGCGACCTACTTTTGTGATCATTGAAGGTGGATTTTGTATACTTCCCCAACGTACACCCTTTTCATGTATCTCACTACGTTAGTGCTCCTTTGGGGAGGCTTGTAGAAATATGCTACATGATCTTCAAAGCACCATAATGCAAATGGCAAAGTATTCTATGCCATAATTCGCCAACATATCGGCTCTACACCTTCTCTAATTTTGTGCTCAATGCTGCACAATATTCCACATATAATTTGTAGAGTTTCTTCACTCGAAACCCAATCTGCTTCACTTGTCCCATGGCAATGTGTCTCAAGAAAGCCTTCCCTTTTTTGAATATCACATCATAGCCACAGTCTTCCAACACAACTATGAAAAATATATTCTTCTTCAGACCCAGTACAAACATCACCTCCTTGAGCCTAAGAGGGGAGCTAGACTCCCTCTAAAAAGTAATTGTACCAATTTCAGTTGTGTTATACCTTCCATCATCTCCCATCTCAATGTTCATTTGGAGATGCTTCTCTTCTAGGTCACTGAAAAAATATTTTTTCCCTGTCATGTGGAACGAGGCACCACTTTCGAGATACCAAAAATTACCCATCATTGTTCTTACCATGCATGAAATGAGGGTAAAATAAATTTCAAACTGTGAAGCAAAGGCTTCACTTGCTACTCTTCTTACGGTCTTCTTGCTTGCCTTCTTGTGTGGGCACTTTGTTGCATAGTGCCTGAATTCATGACAATGAAAGCACTTGATTCTGGACAAGTATTTCTTCTTTCCCCTTTGAATTGAATATGCTTTGGATTGAGATTTCTTCCCATTCCCTTTCTTTGCCTTTCCATCCAAGGCACAATTCTCCTCATCCTCGCCCTTGGATGAGGTCTCGTCTCTGGTGTTCCACCTTATTTCTTCCTACACTAGATCGGACCATAATCACTCCCAACTCAGTAGTTTCTCTCTACCATTTAATGAATCTTAAGAGTTATGCTAGCTCTTGGGAAGACCCAAAAATGTTATAGCTACCAAGTCTTCTTCGGGGACATTAACACCGACTCCACCAAGTTCATCATAACAATGTGTAAACTTTCTCAGGCACTATGGAATTGTGTCATTCTTTTGAATCTTGATACTTCGAAGCTTTTCCATGAGTGCCAACTTCTTATGGACACTATTTTTCTCGAACAATTATGTCAGTGCTTTCCAAATTGTGAATGAAGTTTCTTTCCCATGGAGATTCGAGAAAATATAATATTAAACTCCCTCTAATATGATTCTCCTCGCTTTGGCCACATCTTTCTTCCACTGAGCAAGATTCTAGGCATCATATGCTTGGGGTTTTGCTAAATTTGTCTTGATGTATTCTAGTAGCCCATTATCATCCATTACTGCCTCCATGTGGTCCTTCCATGCAACAAAATTTGAGGTTCCTTCTAAGGCACACTTGAGTTCGAGTCCATTGAAAGCCATCTTTTCAGTCCCGAAGTAAACCTGCAACATTGATCTTCAACTTCAAATCTCCTACAATGGCAACTTCAAAATATCTTCTCTATGGTGATTTTGGTTGTCATACCATGAATAGATTAATGTGTAGATTCTATAATTCTCATGAAATTTACTAAATCACAATATTGGAAGATACTCTACTGATCTGTGGAAGAAAATTCACCATCAAAAGAAAGAATCACATACACGCCAAAGGAAACATCACACATGCACAGAGATTTATCTAGGGGAAAGAAACTGCTTGAAACCCCTCACTATTTGTATTGCATTAATCTGATAATAGATAAGAAATACAATTCTTGCTCAAGCCTGAGCACACCCTACAAGTGTATAGACTATGCCTCTTCTTGACTAACTAAACCTAGCCCAACACTTAGCCAATTTTAAGCTTTCCCAAGATCCTATTTCCTTGCATTGTTCCATTAGGAAAATTTCCCTATTTTTTTAGGAATTTCACACCAAGGAATTATGCAATAGCCTTAGTTCAATCTCTAACTGCATGCATCACATATAAACATGGGAATATGTTACAAATGATAGTACACTACCTTGGAATCTCTATCTCAAATAGGTAACTCGAATTCTCTGCATGCAACAATTATTTTCGGTTGATTGATCAGTTAATTGGTTGATCACTGAGTCTGGTTGAAGTTACACATCCATAACTTGACCTCCACTAGTTCTTTTGAAAGTTAGAACTAGTTAAACTGACAATAACTCAAATTAACTAAACTAGCTTGCTACAAATTAGAAATCAATCATGTAGAACTAAACTCAAGTGTCTCCGGCTTGAATTTATTGAGTTAACTGAGTGACAATAGCCATGACACCTCAGTTAACTACCTCCAAGTATTCCGTTGAAATAGAAATTCAACTTTTAATCTAGTTTGACCAAGGAAAAGTCAAAACTATATTTTCTTGCTGCATTTTCAACACTCTACTTCTTAGTACATTGTCCATGTGAGATTTCCATGAGAAGTAGTTCATACTAGTAAGCAGAATTTCATTGGAGTGGTCGTATTAAATTGTGTAGATAATATGGTTTCCAAACATAAAACTGAGTGTCTAGATAGAAATATCTCGAAAAAATAGGATGATTAAAAAAAAACAACACAGAAAAAGGACTTTGGATGTCAAAGTTATGCCCCTTTTTGAAATGTACATTAACAGTAGAAAAGAGACACACAGTAGGTAGAAGTTGGTCCATATAGTAGTGATGGATGATAAAAAAAGGTAAAAAATAATTTTCCTCTTTGGCTTTGTCGAAAAGCTCAATTTTACAAATAAATTACTTTATGAAGTGACCCACATTTTTTTTGCACAAGTGGGAAAACTTATCATAACTAAGTTGTCAAACCAATAGTGAGGACAACCATATCTAGCTGTTATCCACGAATGCAGGTTGACTCATCACCGTTATTAAAGGAAAACCACGCCACCTGGAATAACTTGTTGGTGGTCCGTTAAGGGGGCAGGCTTTCACTCTTAGTAGATGCCTCTAGGTCTTGGGTCATTAACCTGTTTCCTTACGTCTGAGGAAGACGAGATCTTAGTGAAGTAGAAGCATTTTTAGGGAATACTCCAAGCCCAAAAGTGACCCACATTTATAAAACAAGTGAAAATTACTTTTACAATTATAAACAAAAGTTGCATGCAAAAAATAACCTAAAAAAAAGACTAAGGTTATTTTATAGTGATTCACTTTTATATGACAAGTGAAATGCACTTTACTTTAATTTTATGAAATAACTTAAGTTTACGTGAAATTTTTGAAAAATTAACTCAAAACTCAAAACTTCTTACTAAATAAAGTAATTTTTAACCAAGTGAGTTAGTGCAAAAGACATGACAATAGTAGTGAAGGAGGGTGTTGTTGTTGAAGCTTTGTCTTGATCTGTGTGTTTGCCAAAATGATGTGCTAATAAAAAAATAAACAAAAAATTGAAAAATAAAAAGAAAAAAATCCAAAACTCAAAAACAATGGGGTTAGATTTTTGTTAGCTTATCCAAAAAATTCAAGTTTTCTCATTGTTTTTTATTTGCCAAAATTGCACAAAGCACACAACAAAGAGCATGTGTAGTCAAGAAAACACTTTTTTCCTCTATTTCTTGTTTGTCAAGATCACACATAACACAATGAAAAGTGCATACATAGACTAGAAAGCATAGAAAATTAGGAATGTAAATATAAAATTGGAATATGAACTATGTAAAAAAATAAATAAATAAAAGGGTGTATTTGGACTGTATACCTCTGGAATTGATGAAAAACTGTTGTACCTTGGTAAAATGGAATTTGTTTTGAATGAAACAGAAGGAGCTCTTAGCTAAAAAGAGCGTTCTACATTCAATGGAAGAGTCTCTTTATGCCAAAATGGTACAAAAATAGCAGATTTCATAAATGTGACAACATGAGCTTCAAGATCTTGATCAATAGTGGGATCAATTATTTAATCAGGCTTTGATACCAAGTTCGAGAAAACATGATATTCCATACATGATGAAAACCTTCAGTGACCACTCATATAACCATATTAAAGATCACAATGCCAATATTTTTACATGGTTAAAACCCTTTGAGAGGGAAACAAATCATGACCCCAAACAATGTGGCCACTTGAGACAATTTTATTAATGCAAAAGAAATTATTTTACATGACAGAGTTCTCACAATCGGTCATCATCCATAACCCTCCATGCCCTTTAAACAAGATCATGGACCAATCAGGTGTTAAGCCACATATCAATAAGCATTAGTATTGAGGAGAATATGAGTTTTTGAATCACTCTATGTCTAGAACATATTGTGATCATCATATTACAATGCAACTAATGCATACAAATACACTAAGAACCACACATTTACCTAATAGATGCACTAGAGCAGTTGAACTTAACTAAATCCTAAGTGGCTAAACATCCTAACTTGGTACACTTTGATTTTATCAAAGTCGTACAAGATATGATATTATTATTTCCTTTGGATCTTCCAGTCTAAGTTAGTTTATTTCTTTTCTCTCTTCATGCTCCCCCATGCCTCGTAATGACCTTACAATTCTTCATGTTAGGTTCTATCATTCCCTTCATACGTAAGGTTCTAGAGGTTGTAGTGTTATCATGATTTGTTGAATTTCCAGGCTAAAAGAATAACATTGGAATTATGTGGAAATATGATAACAATTTCATAATGATACTAATATGATGCTATATGGTTGCGAAGAAGATATTATTTCAACACTAAAAAATGCAAAAATGACACAAGAGATGCACAATCAATTCACGTGACATATGTTTGAAGCCAAATCAATACACAAACAATACAATTCAACGCAACTAAGATGTAAAATATGGTGGCATATTCTTTAATATTTTTGAGCATCATTATGACACAAATACGACATAAACTTGACGCAAAAATATAATGTGAAAAACTAATGCATGCTTGCAAGTAAGATCAAATAAAGGGTTTGAAATCTATAGCAACATAAATTGATGATGCTACAACCCCTATGTTTAAGAAATAATGTTCCCATTTTTCATGTTTGATGGATTATTTAATCTTTACAATTTTGTCCCCTCCTTTGTGAATGCAATTTTTAGAGTGGAGGTTGGGTGGAGAGAAATGGTTTTCATTTAATGTAAATGATCATCTTTAATCTAATCATATCTCAAATTATAATTTCCATTATTCAATTCTAATATACTAACTTTAACTATAAAGAAAATAATAATTTCAACAACACATACTTATGCTACACTATAATATTCAACGAGAAACATTATACACAACAAATAAATTTTAATGGGTGAAATGGAGTAAAAAATATGATAACAATATGATCAAATGCGAACAACTTTCATTGAGTGAAATGGATTAGAAAATCAAATACCAATATGATTAACTACTTAAATAAATAATGAAGTTTAAAAATAAACTTAGACATTAGTATAAACAAAAGCGTATACACAATTTAAATGATTCAAGGGCTTGTCCATAGGGTCTTGGATAGATTATGATTGAGTGCTTTGTTAAGGCACTCCTTGATGTGAAGTCATCGGTTCAATTCCCCGCCCTATTAGGGTGATATATTGGACATGATTGTTTCTAGGAAAACTAGTGTCTTTTTGAATGACTAGCCCTCTAGGTTTGGCAGCTACCCTAGAAACAACTGTTTAAAGCAATTCACGATTTCTTCTATGTATAATAGATAAGAGAAAGACAATGGAACCAACCTGGAACTTCCACTTAATCCCTTGCTTAATCTCTCTCCCCCTTGATAGAGCTTGCAACTCCTCCTCGTACTTATCTGGCTTGGAGAGTACCTGTAGAAACATAGTAACAAAGAACCATCAAAGAATATTGATATATTATATCATAAACATTACAGAATCAGATATATAATGAACATACAATAGCATTCACAAATGATAACATTCACAATTGCACAATCATATGGAAGAAAACTTGAAGAACTTTATTAAATAAAAGGGAGAATTACAACCCAGTTGTCTGATCCAGCATCAATCCCTCTTCACCTCATGAAATAGCAAGGTCACACCAACAATACAATGCTCTTTCCTCAAATACAAACTATCAACACTTCCTTTCAATTCACAATATTCCAGCCTCCTAGATCTCTTAAATGAGGGATCCATTTATAGATGTGTGCAAGGGTGTGATTCATCTCTGGGGTTTTGATTAGTACCATTCCACTTGTTACAATTGGTTCCACTTAGAGGTTTCTTGGATCTCTTACTCATCCCTGGGCGAATTCAAAGAGGCAAGTGTCATAGGAGAAGTTTCTAGAAGATTCCATGAGCAACTACCTAGAAAACTGTCTCGGACATTTGTCCATCCTTTCCCATCGCACCCTATAGAAGGCCTAATCAATATGCATCGCACCTCAATAGTGTACCACTCAGTATGCATTGCACCTGGCTAGTGTAGCAGTCAGTAAGGTTTAGTTTAGGCCATTTCTGGATAGTTTCTCATGTGGAAATTTTGGGGAATGATGTAATCAGATGACCATGTTCTTTTAGGGTATGAAAAAGATCTTTTAGGGGTTGATGAGACCTAGTTTATCAACATATAATATTGGGGCTGAGGTGCCCAAATATGTCTATAACAGTTGCCCCCTAAAGCATGAAGTTGTAAATCTTGATGTCAGGTGAAATGCTTTATCATGAGGATCCGAGGTTTTGAACTAGAAGGTGACCTGCATAAGTTACAATATAATACATCATCATAATATAATTTTTTAGGATCTAGTTGAGGCGGGCATTCCCATGCTCAGCTTTATAAATTCATTTCATGTACATAGATCAGATAGTCGTCTGCAGATGCAGACTGGTGATTCTTCAGATGTACAGTCATCATCCTTGGTTCAGATGATGATCCAGGTGGATATTGGTGGCCACCTGCCAAGTCCACCTGGACCCCCACCATTGTCTTTCTCAGCATTTTTAGTTTCCTTAATTGTAGCACAACTTACTATTTTTA